>VDFB02152182.1:0-28571 GCA_007258455.2 Sequoia sempervirens
ATATATTGCATATGTTATAAAGTCTTGACATTTTTAAAAATGCTATGTTAACAGATCGGATATCCGATATGTCTAACACAAAATTCATTGCCTAGGGAATAGGCTCGGGTTTGCTTTGGTTTTTGGTTAGGAGATACCAATCCTAAAAAGTCAACACAAAAAGCGTGTTTAACAACTTACTTTGTTTTTTCGGACTTCGCCCATGTGGCTGACGACTTTATTTTTAGCCAAAATTGATAAAATGAAAAGGGTTTGTAGAGGAGATTCTTAGATTTTTTCCAATATAAATTATGTTTTATTTTGAATTTAATAGATTATTATTATTTATTTTCTACTAGAATTATGACAAAGTCGATTGATAGGTTGATTGTAAAACATTTATAACTTTCAAGCGGTATCATATTTTTGAATCCAAAACATGCGTCACATTCTATGCTTCGCATACTATAGGATTAAAAAAAATAATATTGAATTTCATGAAATTTTGACCCAAGTTAAGGTGGTCAGACATACGAGTTTTTATATTTTTAAAAAGTTGTAATAAAAAATTCATAATTAGTTATTTACTTGGAAAAAAATTACAAAAGAATATGCATCACATCCTGACATGAGTCCTCTACTTATATCTAAAATCTCATAAAAAATATTATCATTTTATTATGGTTAGGGTGGTCAGACAGACACCTACTTCTTAATTTTTTCCTGAAATTTAAGTAATACTGCATTGAAATTTTAAATTTTCACCAAATAGATTTTGTTTTTAAAAAAATAAACCTAGTAGTTTAGAAACTACATTCAATTTCCCATAGAATCTATTCTTACATGTTTTTGAAATAATATAGATAACTTATTCAAATTTTTACATCAAGTTGCCTAACTCTAATTGTTTTGAATTTTCATTGCCACTTAAGGGCTTGTTTGGCATACCATGATCCTGCACATACCCATAACAAATAAGATGCAATGCAGCTGTAGTGGAACGAAGTAAGTAAATAAAATCTAGGCATACCTTGTGCACATAATGGATTGGAGTATGGAGCGTCATGGGCTCTCACCAAACCCCCGAGCAGAAAGATTAATTGTCCACCACTTTGATCAATGGTGAAGGCAATGTAAACAATGTGCAATCGCAAAGCTATTTAATATTTAGGAAATCTATACACCGGAGATGTGCATCCATACTTTAGTATGTAAATTTCAAATCTAAAATGGCTTCAATGAAATATAGTTAGACACAAGAGAAATTTGAAGTTTAGTGCAACGAACATGTGTCATTAGTAGACAACATCTAAATGAACAAATATAAACATTTGTATAGTTAATAAAAAATAATATCTAATGTATGTGCAATAAAAGAGATCATATAAACAAGATGTAGGAATACCTTTTGCAAAGAGCAGGAGACAATATGTGGAAAATTGCATATAATTGTCTTCTGGCACCTAGCAATTTTATTGAGCTGAAATCAATGTTATCTATTTTTAAAAATGTATATAGTTGTAGCATTTGTGACAGAATTTTGGATGTAGTTGCAAAAGAAGAGATGGAAACAACGAGATATAGCCTTACCTTGTATACAAATGGAATATAGTTGCAACTTGAACACCATGGAAAACTTGTGAGCATGAAGGTATTAAGAATTGTGAAGATCTATAGTAACAACTAGAAATGTTTGCAATCTAAATTTGTTAGAATATGAAATAGTTAGAAATAAATTATTCAAATGTGATAGCTCTAGAAGTGACATTATTGGGTAAAGGTGAGGAAGGTATTGAGAGAAAAATTAAATGTAGATAATATTTTGGGCAAGTGGGGAACATGAATGAATCAATGTTTGTTGTTGGATGCGAGGGGAAACACAAGGAAACAGTCAAATAGAAACTTCTCTTAGCAATCAATGTAGAAGTAAAACCTTGGGGATGTTGGGAAAAGTGATTGCAACTGCACTATGGAGTGAACAAGGAAAAAGGAATATTAGGAATCAAGGGTATTGTGAAAGCATTGAAATAAAAATGAAAAGGAGAAGTGGTATAGTTACCATGAAAAAGAAAAAGATTTCATCATGATGGGAATGCAAACAATTGTTGGAGGTGATCCTCTTCTTTGATTTGAAGTGCATTGTATTTGTTGGAATGCAACCTAGAGTACCTGTCAAAAGAGAAAGGTGGATCTATGCATATTCTTGTTATTGATTTAACATGAGAGAGAGATGTGAACGTTATTCCTCGCCTTTCTTTAGTTCCAATATCTATTGTAGTTTTCTCTAGTGTCAAGCCTTGAGATTTATGGATTGTTATTGCCCAGGCCATTTTCAAAAGGAGTTGTCTTTAGCTACCTCGCGTGTTTGGGATAGTCGAGATAAATCTTGGATTGTCTTGATCCCATGCTGGGCCAATGTAGTTTTGAAAGTGGACAACAACATATTCCAGAAATTGAGGTGGTTTAGTACCTCTAGCATATACAATATCCTTTGCTAAACCCAACAATCCTTTGTATAGTAGCAATTCTGACCAACAAAATGTTTCAAAGGCATCACTATTTTCTAGTGGGACAATCTTGAAAAGCGGGTAAACAATGATGATAGCAGGGTGTGGCTAAGCACACCAAGCTGCACCTTTGCAATTTTTTCGATATGTATATAATTATGTAGAATGAATAAGGGAATATGTCTCCATTTTAGCTGGTCTTTGCATGTAGGAATGAATATAACCATTGAAAATATTGTCACCACTATCAATTGTGTTCAAATGGTGAAATGCCTACCTGCTAACATTCAAAGACATGAAATTCCAACTTGAGATGACAAGGAACAAATTTTGCAGCATATGGCATGTTTCTTGCGCACCAATGTAACGATCTGTAACCAAATTCATCATGAATCTTTGGTAGGAAAGCAACGCTTTATCCCTAGATGAATTTGTATTTGCAAGCCTCTGCAAGATATCAATGTAGCTTTCAAATTTTTTTTTAGACTTTGATGCATATTTGGAAATGTAGTTTATCACAATTTATCCAGACAATACTAGCTAGCAATCAAAATTTTCTCGCCAAATTGCAAGCATCTTAGGGTTGTGGATATTAACACACTCATCATTTCTTACTAGCTTATACAATTTGTTCTATTCACTATCAATTTCCAATGTCGATGATGGCTGTGTATTCCACGGAGCTTTGTAGCGACATTCTAATTGGTGGCCTTTTTTTCCTAAGGCAAGTGTATTGAGTGCACTTGGTATGCCTTTGTACCATGTTCAACAACTATTCATAGTCCACCATTGGATCCATGGAAGAAATTTGTGTAGTATTAAGCGAGCATGGGTCCTCCAAAGTTGAGTCGTGGACCCTTGATAGTATCCGCTTTAGGGGGCAAGGGTTCCATGTTGAAACATAGCGATTAAAGAAGTTTTTTTCCTACTGAAGCTCATGTGGGTTGGAACAATCAAGCATGTCCATGTTTGGGGCATTTGAGAGCCACAAGAAATTGTGTACATTTGCTGATCTGTGATGCTTCCACTCATACCTATACCAATAATCCTTTGTGTGGAAAAGTCTCTCAATAACCTCTTCACAGAAAATGGTGAATCACAAGCGCATGTAAAAGGATGTTATGTTTGGGTTCTATACAATGTTATCTGTGAAGCATCTTCAGGAGTATGGAAAATGCAATTGGGAATGAGGTTCAATCACCCTATGTAGATCAGGCCATTTTGTATCTACAGAGCTCAAAGTGAAGAAAAGAGTTGGTGTACCAAGCTGGTGTATCATTTCCGCAAGCTCTTTTCGGCACTTGGCCCAATACGAACATGTTATTCACAAGGATGCACCAAAGACAACAAGCTAGTTTACTATTTGGGTGTCTAGTGCCTCTCGAAGTAATTTCCACAAAGCAAGAACAGACTTTGGGATCCTTTTCTCCAAGTTTGTTTTCATAAAAACTAAAGTTGATTGGTGGCTTCGATGTCTCATTATAAAATTATAAAGGTAATATCTAAATTTGACATGCCTACCAAATCTATTATCATAGTATCTCATCAATTGCAAGGCATATTCATGTAAGTGAATTTGTATGGTTCTTGATTGTAGGGGAATTTCCATGCCAGTGGGGAACAAGATTGGAAAAGCCATGCTTAATAACCCTTCTGTATTATATTCATTGATAAGGCTAGAATTTATTTTAGGCCAAGGAAAAGTATTTTGACTAGTGTCTTTAATTTGTAAGGCATCTCTAATTTCCTACTATTCTTGAGGAGGGTTGGGAATCAATGGAATAAATGATGACGAGTCCTCAAGGCCAGCTTCCTCATCAACAACACTTTCTAGAGCTGTCATTGGTTTAGTTGTGTTATGTCTCGGTTCTTCCATTATGTGTAGAAGTTCAGAGATGTCAGTACTTGTAGAAGGAAAAAAATTTAAAGCATCACAATCTATTGCAACATCACTATAGTATGGGTCATTCTCAATTTTATATATTAATGCAGCGATGACATTATGTTTGTCAACATAGCAATCATAGTTTGTCCCCTGAATGCCAATTCTTCACACAATCACGACTTCAAGGTCATGTAGACGACGTGACAACAAAGTTGCAATGGCTATGATGTCTTGTGGGAAGCTTATAGTATGGCCACTATATTTGTATTGGCCTCCTCTAGCATGGGTTACTTACAAAACTAGAGCAACTCTAGCTATAAGCATTTCTTTGACTTGTGTAAGCTTTGCAAGGACGGTTGGCTGTGGCCTTGGATCCATCTTGTTCGTTAGGAAAAATCTATGGAAAGTTTTTTCAGAAGCATAACAAAAACACATGACACTTGTGTTAGATGCTCAAACTCTCATGTTAGCATAGCTCTCATTGCAAACAACAAAAAATTTCAATTTAGATAAAGCATTGATGTGCCGACGGAAGGACTGCATAGCAATGCAGAAAGTTTCACCAAAGATGTTGCTTGAGCGTTGGGTTTTCGATATCAGAAAACCATGGCTAGGAAGGGTTTGTGATGGTGTACAACTAGGTATTGTGGATGCAGCTTCATTGCAATGGTTGTGTAGCAGCTGCGAAGGGGTGGGGGATGTGGGGGTGCACCAATAATCAAGTTCTGCCGACGAGCTTGCTTGGAATAGTGGTGTGCCTACCTAGGCATTTTGCACCAAGCTAGGTGGGGCTAGAGCAAATATTTATTGCAAGTACTTGGCTCGACAACTTGTGCAAATTTGGTCTCTGTGGCGTGCATAATAAAGCTAGTTTCTTTGGAATTTTGTTGCCTTTTTATGATCCACACTTGATGGAGCAGTGGAACTTGAAGAAGGTTACGAAGCCTATAGTAATAATATTAAGAAAAAAATAAAATGGTTATAAACACCAAGTTAAAGGGAAATGGCATAACTAAAGGGCTCAAGCTTATTGAATATGCAACAAGTAGCCAAAGGTAGATAGCAACACTCAATAATGGCCTGTGGAAAGCAATACAAACTATATAACATGAACTATTCTACTACGTTCCAACCATTAACACAATATGAAAGCCAAAAATGAAATAATATTGGTTTGAACATTGACCTACATGGGAAACTCACAAAAAAAAAGAATCCATAGTAATAAAGCCATGCACAAAGAAAGGAAAACCCACACATGGCACAATTGTTTTCTTCAACAATTCCTTATGGAGAACAACCAAAGCATACACATATGTATATGTATATGTAAAGTATCTATCCATATGCAATGTATTTAAAAGTGCTTCCAAATTCCAACTAAAAAATAAAGAATGCAACCAATGAACAAATAGCTAATACAAAATGAAACTGACGAAAGGAACGCTTGGTCTCCACCCCACTATACTGGCTCATGAAGCCCTATGAGAAAAATCTTATTGGAGAAGCGGCTAGCAATACTAAATTTTCTTATGGACATAAATTAATGGTAACACTATGCATTGACAAGACTTCTTTTCAACAAAGCATTTTTAGTGTTAAACCATGTCGCATATACTAGTAATTTGTCAAGTATAATGATACATAGTTTAATACTTAAATTCTATTCTAAAAAAGAAGTCTCCTTAATGCTATGAGCTCAACTGTGTCCACAAATTTCTGCCCTGTGATCAATGGTGAAATGAATGTTGCTTATTACTTCGAATATAGGACCTTTCATTCTAACAGTTATTTTTTGAGCCTAAAAGGAATAATAGCCAAGGCATCACAATTGACATCATGCATTGCATGCATATATACAAATTTGCTACTTGCAAATATAAAACCATGGTGCGGGGGAGGGAAAATTTAGAAAACAAAAAACCCGCACATAGAAAAATACTTTTTCCTATAGTCACTTACTGACAATAACCATAGTAAACATATATGGAAATGTGTTTGCAAATGTATGTATGCATATGCAATCTATTTTCAATGGAGAGTGTCATGAATGGAAGGTACGATGCACTCTTTAAAGAAGAGTGCACTGCTGCTACTACCTATGGTTGTGCATCATCCCTTCCTTCATTACACTCTCCATCTAAAATAACTCCATGTTTTTTATTGGACATGCATGTATATACATATACATATACATATAGTACAATGAAGACAAGAATGTGTTTGCAAACACCAGCTCAACAATTCACAATGTAGCTAAACAACAAATAGAAAATATAAAATGAAACACAACATAACAAGGCGTGCTGCCCACCCTACCATATTGGGTCATGGAGTCCCATGAGATCTCACCAAACCCCCGAGCAAGAACACACATTGTCCACCACTATGATCAATGGTGAAATCAATGTTGCTTATCACAGTCAATATAGAACCTATCTCTCTAGAAAATCCCTTTTTGAGGTAGAAAGGAATAATAGGCAAGCAGTCACAACCAACATCATACATTGGATGCATATGCAGGGTTTTGCTACTTGGAAATATAAAAGGATGTGTACGCCAAATAAAAAAGCAACAATGCAACCAATCAACAAAAAGGTAATACAAAATGAAACAAACCAAAGGAACACTTGCTCTCCACCCTACCATACTGGGCCATGGAGCCCCATGGGCTCTCACCAAACCCCCGAGCAAGAACATACATTGGCCACCAATATGATCAATGGTGAAACCAATTCTACTTATTATGCCCAATATAGAACCTTTCATAGTAACAATTATTGCTAAGATATCACAATCAACATCATGCATTGGATGCATATCTAGGGATTTGCTGGTTGTAAATATAAAATATGGTGCAAAAGTAAAAGATTTAAAAATCAGAAACATGCACATTCACCAATAATTTCCCCAATAATGATCTATCAACAACAATCAAAGCATATGCATATGCAAATGTATTTGCAAATGTAGCTATACATATGAAATGAATTTTCAATGGAGACTGTAATGAATGAAAGGTACAATGTACAATTTAAAGAAGAGTGTAACGTTGTTGCTCCTATGGTTGTGCATCATGCCTTCATTCTAGTCTCCATCTATAAAAAATTCATGTTTTCCATTGCACATGCATATATACATACACATATACATATATTACGCTAAAGACAAATATGTGCTTGCAAACACCTAAACAAAACAAAACAAGACATACTCTCCACCCTACCGTATTGGGAATACAGTTTTTTGAGTGCACATGCATATATACATATACATATACATTTCCACCGGTTTAGAGTTTTCCGGTGCCAGGGAAAAGGTGGTGGGTTGTTTTTTGGTTTTGGTGAGCTTTGGTCAGAATTTTTGTTAGCCTTCCTAGTTTTTGAGCTCTCCAACGTCGGGGAAAAGGTGGCAGATTATTTTTTGATTTATGTATATGCATACGTAAATGTATACGTGAATAAAACCATTTCCACAAGTACCCACAATATAACTAAACATCAAATAGAAAATATGAAATGATAAACAACAAAACAAGGCCTGCTCTCCACCCTACCATATTGGGTCATGGAGCCCCATGGGATCTCACCAAACCCCCAAGAAAGAACATAGATTGTCCATCATTTTGATCAATGGTGGAAGTAATCTCTCTTATCACACATAACATACATCCTATCATTCTAACAACTCCTTTTGTGAGGCTGTAAGAAATAATAACCTAAAAGGTACACTTAAAAAATATGCCAACAAATACAATCCAATGTTATGGATTGGATGCATATGTAGGAATTTATTGTTTGGAAATATACATACTAAAGAAGTACATGTAGAAATCTATGTACATGGCATTAGATATAGACAATATTCATATATTTTATTCACTATTCTTATTAAAACTCAGTCCCATAATTTAGAAACAAGGGTTAAAACAAAAATAGTCAGTTGCAAGAATTAACTTTGAAGGTAAGTGCATGCTGTTATTGTCAGATTTGTATGCAATTTTCCCTTCCATGCAAGACTCTCCAGACATAATTTTCATGTTGGATTGAATGCCAAACACCCATGGCTAATTGCGACTTTGGATTTTTCTTACAATTTATGTTGACTAAAGATCTATTTGCTTTTCTTTCTTTGTAGTGCTTGTCACATGAAAAGAAATTTCCTATCTAACACCAACATAAAGACCTACAATCTAGGTAAATAAAAAAATAAAAAAAATGAAAAGAAATACAAAAAAACAAGGCCTGCTCTCCACCCTGCCATATTGGGGCATGGAGGCCCACGAGCTCTCAACAAACTCTCGAGCAAGAACATACATCGTCCACCGCTTTGATCAATAGTGAAACCAATCTTTCTTATCACACTTAAGATACAACCTATCATTCAAACAAGTCCATATTGAGCCTAGAAGAAATAATAACTAAAAAGGTACACTTAACTAATATGCCAAAAAATACAACCCAACATCATGCATTGGATGCATATGTAAGAATTTGTTTTTTGGAAGTATACAGACTAAAAAAGTGTTGGCCTTGCTGTTGCACCAAAAGGTCAACCTGTCAATGGCCAATACAAGCTTCAGTTAAGATCCATAGGAGGCGGTTAGACCATGTCACAAACCCAAGTGCTGTGCTGCAAGGAAGACCAAGGGACACACCATCTTGCAACAATCCCCCCCCCAACACAAGCAAGGGGTTTGAATCGGTGACCAAATCTGATACCAATTGTTGGCCTTGCCATTGCACCAAAAGGTTGACTTGTCAATGCTTGATACAAGCTTTAGTTAAGATCCACAGGAGGTGGTTAGACCATGTCACAAACCCAAGTGCTGTGCTGCAAGGAAGGCCAAGGGACATACCATCTTGCAACAAAAATTACATGTAGAAATGTAGAAAATATAGATATAGACAATATTAGATGTAGAAAATATAGATATAGACAATATTAGATGTAGAAAATATAGATATAGACAATATAGATATATAGATGAATGGAAACTTATAGATATAGATACATATTGTTACATTTGTTGGAAAGGCCGATCGAACTTTAACCTTCAAAGAAGCTCGCAATCTTGGCTCATAGCTGTGAAAGGAGGTAAAGCCACAGAAGAACACCCAACAATTCCTTATTGAAAATTGTAAATAATTTCACTATCTCTGCTCACATTTTGAATAGCAGGTGTTGGCACAACCATTGCCACTATACTGACACCATAGAATAGTAAATGTTGATGCCAAGAGGCCGAGCTTCTATGAAGGTGCAAGTCCAACTGCCTGCTGTGAAGTTTTGTGAAGGTGGCTAGAGCATATTTTCTATTTTTGCATGGCCCAATGAATCCAAAAGCAATACAAAGACATGCATATTGGGAGAACCCTTTGCAATATTGTTTCATTTGTGGTTCATGGGTTGTTGCAGGCTATATTGCTTGATCTTTGATAACGCACTGTTGATTGTTTCAAATTTTGATAAGGTGCTGTTGAGAAAAGACTATTTTGTTTGTAATTTTTTTTTTTGTTTAATCCATGGTTCACATTTTATAGCTATCATTTGCAAGGGTATGTTACTATGAATCTTTGTGTTTTATGCCTCTGTCCATCTGGCTCATTGTCGAAAGAAATATTGTTTGATTTATGGCTTTCGTTTTGTCACTATGGTTGCAATGAAGTAAAATAGTTAATGTTATATAGTTTATGTTTGATTGCATTAGGTATTGTTGATTACTATTCTCTACCTTAGGCTATGCTATCTCATTTTGAAAAAGATGCTGTTGAGAAGCCCATATTGCTTCAATTTTTGATCAGGTTTTGTTGAGAAAAATAGTATATTTTCACATGGCCTTTCCACTACAATTTTTTTGTGTGGGATTCTGTTTATTGCTTCAGCTTTGTAGCTATGTCTGTAAAGGGATTATATTGCTAATACTATTCAGGATTTGTTGATTGTTGTTGTCTACTTTGGGGTATATTCTCTCGTTTTCAATAAAGTGTTGTTGAAAAGGCTGTATTGTTTGAATTTTCCTTAAGGAATTGTTTTGAAAAGCCTATATTGTTTGTTAAAATAAATATTGTTTCATTTATGGTTGGTGTTTCGTGGCCATTGTTCTGCATGGGTTTAATGTTTGACTCCATCAAGCATTGTTAATTTTGTTCTCTAGCTTATGCTACATTGTTTCATTTTCACAAAAGGGATGTTGAAAAGGCTATATTTGAATAAGGTATTGTTGGGTGTCATTCTGTTGCTATACCTGCTATTAGAGTATGAGCAAGGAGGGAAAGCTTCAGTGAGGGTGAAATTTTGATCAAACCTTATGTAGCTTCTGTAAAGGTGGTAGCAAGCTATTTTGTGCTTTTCTCATGGGGGAATGGTTGTAAAAGCAAAAGAAATATGTCACCTGAAATATTTGTTTGGCCATTTTGTGCAAGAAAGATAGTAGGAAGAGGTGTGTTTGAAGCAAGCAGGAAGAAGTGTATATCGAGAAACACTTTGCAATATTGTTCCATTTTTCGTTCACAGTTTGTGGCACCCTATATTGTTCAATTTGTGATAAGGTACTATTGAGAAAAAAAGTATATTATTTGTGGAAACAAATATTCTTTCGTTCAAGGCTCACATTGTGTGGCTATGGTTTTGAATGGGTTTGTGACTATGATTTTTTGTGGGTTTCTCTTTATGGCCTTTGTTTCATGGCTATGTTTGCAACAAATTAAAACTGATTAGGCTATGCAATTTTCTTGTAGACTTTGAGATACAAGGCAATGTAGAGGAAGCTATCGGGAAGAAGTCTGCTTGAAGCAAGTGCGAAGAGGTAGATATCATGAAAACCCTATGTGACATTGTTTCATTTGTGGTCTGCGGTCTGTGGTAGGCTATTTTGTTTGATTTGTGATAAGGAACCGTTGGGTGTTCAAAAATTTGATAAGGTGTTGTTGAGGGAAGACTACATTGTTTGTGGAATCAAATATTGTTTGGTGTAAGGTTTGCATTTTGTGGCTATAGTTTTGCATTAGTTTGTAACTGTGGATTTTTTTGTTTTGTAGGTTTCCCCTTCCGGGTTGGTGTTCAAACCAAGGTTGTCTGATTTAAGGATTCCATTGTGTGGTTATGGTTGCAACGAAGTGAAATAGTTAATGTTATACAGTTTATGTTTTATTCGATTGGCAACTGGGCATAGGTTTCTTACTATGATATTTTGTTTGATGCCACCATTGATTGCAATGAACCAGACAATATATTTTCCCTACGTGCAGATACCTATATATGTCATAGTGGGTGTAGACAATATTCATACAAATTGATATCTATGTTTATTCTATTGCTGCATTTTTTGAATGGAAAGCTGTATTGCAAGTGCCAGATGCAATATTTATGCCACCGTTCGTGTAACTGTAACTCACATGTAGGATGTGTAGTTACCCCCTATTTGTGTAAACTTTGGTCAAAATTTTCATCAAACTTCTCATCTTTTGAGCCTCTCGGCGTTGGGGGGGTTTGGTCAGGATAAAACTAGTGGATATTTCTTGATTTTTAAATTTGAAGCATTTGGTGTGTTGATAGAGAAGACCAACAAAATTAAACACTGGTTCACATTAGCACTAATTGGTGTATGGTTCCTGTGTGGTCGCAATGTTTACAAAGTAATAAAATACTCAATGTTCATGTTGAAGCATAGTTGTTACCTGTCTAGACCTCAATAAGGGTTTGTTACAGTGGAAGGCTGTATATCAAGTGTGAGATGAAACATTGATCAAACCGCTATTGAGGCCTAGAAAAATAACAACTACCCTTGAAATGATACAAAAATAGCCAACAACAACCCATCATGAAGAACATGGACCATTTTATCACTTTGCAACCATTCCCAGTGGATAGGAACCATATATCACATATAAATCGTAATTAACCTATGAAAAGAATAAGCATATCAAGCAACATATATGAATGTTGACTGCATTTTATTTCACATAGATACATGTATTCACATAGGGATGAATGATGTGTGTCTCTAATTTCACAAACATACATATCTGTACATAGGCTAACTAAAATGAGCAAGAAAAAAAGAAGGCCCACTGTCCACCTTGTCTTATGAAAAGAATAAGTAGAGCAACAAATATGTACAAATGTTGTCTGCATCTAATTTCACATACACACATATCACAACAGAGAAAAGAGGAATAAAACACTACAAAAGACACACATACTTTTCTCCGTGAATATATTTCCAAGCAACAGATTCGTACGTATACATCCAACACATGGAATACATATATTTCAAGTTGAAAAATAAAATCCACATCAATATATATGTCTGAAAAGTTAACTGAACATATATACACATTGTTGATTGTTGTTGAATAGCTGGAAAAATATTATTTCATCTATGATTTGCATGTAGTGGGTATGGGTGGAAAGCAATAAAACAATCTACATATATGTTTAGAAAGGAAAATCTATACACATATATATGTATTCAAAGCTATGTCCAGACAAAACACATATATATCCATAGGTGGACCTCAAACATATGAATATTGTTTGCATCAATGGTTCAAAACACATAGATTTGCACATGCAAAATATGAAATGAAACACAACAATATGAGGCTTGCTTCCACCCTACCATATTGGGTCATGGAGCCCCATCGACTCTCACCAAACCCTCGAGCAAGAACATTCATCGTCCACCAGTCTGTTCAATGGTAAAACCAATGTGCCTTAGTATACTTACTATACAACCTATGGCTACAATGTTTGTTGCATATTTTGTGCAACCAAATCTATAACCCAACACTGGACGATGCCTTAGTCCAAATAACATAAACTTCTCAATTACTTCGGTAAGTTTTAAATCCAAGGTATTATTGCGACCATCCCCAATATATGAAGCCCATACATGAAACAATGTTGCCATGAGAATTCCCCAAACAATAAACATGGCGAGCAGTATATATCAACGCTGCCTATATCTAATTTCACATACATATATATTTGTACAAAGGAAAAAATAAATGAAACATAAGAAAACGAACACACACTTTCTTGTGTTTATATATTTGTAAGTAACAAAATGCTACACATGGATCCAACGCATGCAATGCATATATATGCAGCTCAAAACAAAAGCCACACCGATATTTATAAATCTGATGTTAGATTTAGATATATACGTATTCTTGATTGTTGTTGAATAGCTTCTTACATATTATTTAATTTAATTTATGGTTTCTATGTAGTGGAAAAAGCTATAAAGCAATCAAACAGTCCACATAAATACACAAAATAAGCAATATAATAGTCGACATATATGGCCAAAAAAATAGTTAGCATTCTGAGGTCACCAAAGCAACTAAATTTTTTATGCCATTTACAAATAAGCATTGTTGACTGCAGTTTTGTAGCCCCAACTTACAGCCAAAGTTAGAGAACAACAATCAACAATGCCTTGTAGAGAACAATATAAACCGACAACCTCCCGGCTAGCCAACAACCCTCCCATATCACAAGGCTTTCAGCGGCTATGGAAAAGGTGGTGGAGGTGGCTGGCACACACTAAGAAGCTATAGAACAACAATAAACAATGCCTTGTAGAAAAAAAACATAAACTGTATGGTGTTGCAACCATCAGCACAAAACAAAAGCCTTGAATGAGACAATGATGATTTCAACAAAGACCTAGAAAATAATTTTCCCAACAATGACCTATCAATAGGTGCAAGAACAAATATAGATAAGTTTAAATCTAGACACATATGGTTGTTGCCTAGGAAAATGAAATAAACATCACTTGACACAGCTTGTGACGACAACATTGCTTTATGTATGGGCTGCATATTTTGTTGGCGGGTGGAATAATAGGTTGCATCGAAAACTCAGCACCGTAATTTAGAACTTTAGATTATTTTCACTTAGGCATTGTTCAGTGTAGAGCTACACTTTGATCCGTAAAACATACATAGTCACCCACATCTATACTTCACAATGCAAGTACAAATATATATATATATATATAACTATAACATTAAATGCAATTACACATATCAACAAGTCTAAATCTAGATATATACATGTGCAGCTACGCTCAGGCTAAATCACAAAATTATTATGCAAAATGTAGGCGACAATTATCACTAGATGTTGCATAGGAAATATCACAACAAAATTAAATTTATATGCAAGTACACTAAAATGAAAGACATATAAATAGATACACATAAACTACTCCCAAATAGCCAACAAACAAAGACGTGAAGGCCACATAAATACCTCAAATATAAATTAGTCAGACTATACACCAGAAGGGCTGCAAATGTAAGAAAAGAATGTTTGCATTTCGCTGAATGCACATGGAAAACATCAAATACAAGTGTCAGCAACAAAAAATAAACAAGGAACAAACTTATGGGATCAACGCATGAGGGTTGTTGAGTAGCCTGGGGAGAGCTAGAGTCCACTGACATTACTGGGGATTCTCTTTGAAAAGGATAGAGCTGCAACGCCGGTGGCTGGCCACAAGCTCTATTGTGACAACAACACAAGAGCCAAATATTCAATTAAACCAACAAAGGCTAATGAGCTCCATTCCCAATTTTTAAATTTCAAACTTTTTTATATTTCAATATTTTTGTTGGGACATTTAGAATATGACCGAAAAGAAATAATATAAAAGTCACATTTATAGAAATCTTCATAAATGATTTCAAAAACAATCTATGTTCTTCTAAAACAAGCAACCTAGAACATACATTGTCCATTAGTGCGATTAATGGCGGCATTAATGTTCCATATAACAACAAAAAAAAACTTTTCATTCCAAGAATGTCCCAACAAAAATTAACATAGCAATCACTATGTATCAATGTTGTTTGCATCCACTATAGCATACATACATATCTACACATAGGGGAGAAACATTATCCATCACTACGATCAATGTGGCCATCAATGTTCCATACAACACTTAAAATATTGCTTATCATTCAAAGCACCCTAAGTATGTATCAATATCAAATTTGCATCTAGTATTGTATACAAACATATCTGCACATAGGAGAAATAAAGTAAAACAAAAGAAAACAAGGCATTTTCTATCACTCTGATCAATTGTGACATTACTCTTCCCTTAACATTTAACATACAGGCTATCATTCTCTACGTGCAAAAATGTATGTACCATTGTTTTCCGCTAATGGCTGCAACACAATAAAATAGTTAATCTTATACAATTTTTCTTCTTTTCAACAAAGCATTCGTGTTTATTGTCCTCTAGCCTTGGCTATATTATTTCATTATCGACAAGGTGTTGTACAAGGCAAAGAATTTCTGATTCATTCCCTTCATTGTGTCACCATGGGTACAATGCTAAAAAATAGTGAACGTTATACAATTTATGTTGATTTCCATAAGGCATTCTTGATTGTTATACTCTAGCCTAGGCTACATCTATCATTTTCAACAAATATTTTCCCAATTTTGTGTAGGAAAGCTAGCAGGAAGAGGTGTGTTTGAAGCAAGCGGGAAGAGGTGCATGTCGGAAAAACCCTTAGCGATATTTTTTGATTTGTGGTCCACGCTTTGTGCCAAGCTATATTGTTTGATTTGCGATAAAGCACTGTTGATTGCTTCAAATTTTGATAAGTTGTTGTTGAGAAAAATGCTATATAGTTTCTAAGAACAAAATATTAAATCATTTATGGTTTGCATTTTGTGTGTATGGTTTTGCATGTATTTCATACTATGAATTTTTGTGTGTTTCTATTTATGGTTTCCGTTATTTGGCTATGTTTGCAGGCTTGGAGAAACAAGGCAACCTAGAGGAAGCTAGCACAAAGAGGTTTGTTTGAAGCAAGCGGGAAGAGGTGCATATCGGAAAAACCATTTGTCATATTGTTTGATTTGTGGCTTGTAGTTTTTTGCAAGCTATATTGTTTTATCTGCAATAAGGTATTGCTGATTGCTTTAAATTTTGATAAGGTGCTATTGAGAAAATACTACATTCTTTGTGAAAATGACTATTGTTGTTTAGAAAAGGCTGTGTTGTTTATTAATATCAATATTGTTCAATCTATGGACTGCATGTACTGATTTTGCAGCCATCACCTAATGCAAAGAAACCAAAATAATCTCCAACCACCTTCACAAAATATTTTTTAGTTATTATTTCTCCCAGGCTCAAGAAGAACTTGTTGGAATGATAGCCTCTATCTTAAGTGCACGATAAAAAAGATTAGTTTCACCATTGATCAAAGTGGTGGACAATATATGTTCTTGCTTGGGGGTTTATGTCTCAGGTTATGGTTGAAATAGAATAAAATAGTTAATCTTATACACATTGTGTTAGATTCCATTGGCCATTGTTGATTATTATTGTTTTATAATAATGTTTACTGCATCTAATATCACCTATGTAGATTTCTGTGGATAGTCGAAATGAAATCAGTTGCTATGATAGTCAAGAATTCCTTTTGGATAATAGCATAAACTCTATAATATTAACTATTTTATTATGCATTGCAAATGAAAGTATATGGCCAAAGCTAGAGAACAACAATTAGCATTGCGTTATGCAAACCAAAACATACCATTTTAATATATTACAACCATTTGCACATAACGAAAGCCATAACTGAGACAATATTAAATTTTCTTGTGTGTAGATTTGTATGTATGTCAAAGTAGATGTGAGAAGTGTACATATATACTCTTCCCTATTGATAGGTGTTTTAGCACTTTCTCAACACAGGTAGTGCATAGGTGCACTACCTCTCTTGAAAGGCAATCTCGAACAAGTTGCTAAAAATCACCCCAAGGTCTCTTGGGTGTCAGGTTATGACATGTATGGAATTTATCAGTTGGTTCAATGTTATTTTGTTGGTAATCACTGGGAAAAATTATAGAGTTAAGCTGGAGGGAAGGTGAATCTTGAAATGGAGTTCCTGAGATGGGGAAATTGGTGTGCAATTGCTGTAGGTTCAAACAATAGTCTTAAACTCCAATTTCAGCTTGAGATTTGGCTTTACAATGTGCAATGAACCTTAGCATAGGTCATTTCTAAAAAAAAAAAGGGAAAAAGGGCAGGGAGGAGAAGAGGTTCCTGGATCTGAAATTTAGTAGTGAATAGTGATCATGGAGGATTCTACTGCAAACAACCTTCCTAAAATAGAATTTCACTTAACCAGACTAAATCATAGTCTAATGAAATTTGTACAAGCTTCTAAGGACTATAGATATTCAATCATTCATTCACCATAAGCATGAACAAACGATGGAAATTTAGAGCAACTTTCAATTTAAGTCCAGACTAACTTTACACAACTGTCTACCATCAATAAACAACAAAAATTATGGACCAGAAAGGTTGCCAACACACAACAAAATGCTTCAAAACCAATGAACAACCTTACCTAATCTACTAAAGCAAGCTAAAACATGAAGAAAAACAAAGTAAATCTACTCAAATTAACTAACTATGGGAGAAGAACCATGTAACATGCAACTAAAACTCAAGAATTCACCAAAAGCATGAACTTCTATTAAAATTTCAGCAGCATGTCATTACAATAACCCAACTCTCTCTTGAAAATGAGAGGAGACCCCTTATTTATAGTGTTCCAAAAGAAAAATGAATGGCCAAGATTGATTTGCATTGTGTGGCCAAGATTCACTACAAACTAGGGTTTCACCTACCCCCAAAAATATTACAATTTAAAATTACATTCTTGTCTTTTTCCCTATTTTGTCTTCATGTGGCAACACTACAACAATTTTATCTTTTGCTGATCTCCCTTTTCTGTAGCTACATTGTGAGGAATTCATCATCAATCATAATAATTCCTTCATTTCTCTTCATGATGGTGTACTCCACAGATTTTCTAATCAATGCACAAAGCTTATCCCATTCCAATATATCAAATTGGATTACCTGAAAATTGAATCTCCTTGATTTTTTTTGTGACAACATCCCAATCCTTGTCAATTTTTTGTGCATTCTTAATTACCTGCTCAGACTAAGTAAATGCTTGAGCAACCAAGCCCATGAAATCGGGCATCAGTACATTCGTAGTCCCGTTCTCCATCTTCTTGTGGAAGTAGGGCTTTATCTTCTCAGGATCTAACTCAATTGATGGCACATCGAAGTTTGTCATCAGCTTTATATATTCTTCACAAATAGCTTAGACTTCCTTGATCCAATCTATCTCAATCTCCACTTCATGGAGCACTTGTTCTAATACCTCTTTTCTGTGATTTAGGTCTAGCTTCCATGTTTCTACAAGCCAATGGTCATCTTTTTCCAAAGAAAACTCCTTTTCCCAGGATCCAACAGGTACCTTGAGGATAGCCTCAAGTTTGGGGTACGCGATCCTCTATAGCTTAGGGAAGTCAGTGCATAACTTCCTTATTCCCTTGAGCACTCTTTGCAACTCCAAGAATTTATTTGTTGTCATTGTAGACGACATGTCTAAACCAATCCTCCTTGGCTTTCATCCAATTATTTCTTTTGTCAAGCTGATCAATATGGTCCTTGGACAATAATTGTGGTGGCGCCAAGGATGTGGTGGGAAGCTCTTCCACTGATGACCATTGCTGAATATAGGCTGTCAAATCATCCACCCATGCCTTTAGTTCCTCCTTTGAAATCTTATCCTTGTGCATCAGATGCCCGATGGTGGCAACAAACCCTTGGAGGTGATCAATTTTATGGTCTCTCTTGGCTATCCCCAGATCAAGGGTGGAGATGTTGTAGCTTACCCTTTCTTCATTCACCATTGGGGTGGCTATTTGCACAGTTCTAGATTCGGAGGCATCCATCGTCAGCTCAGATATGACGTTAGGTTTCTTCTCTTTCTTTGTGCTTATCTAAGTTTAGGCCAAGGTGGCCTCCAACCTTGCCCTTGGATCCTTTGGGCTTGGGGTCTTCTTTTCTAGTTGTTTCTCCAGCCATTCAAGCATCTAATACTCCCCCTTTGATGATTCATGATCACCTTCTTCCTCTTCATCGATGTGTTGGATCTCAATTTCTTTTCCTCTTCCTTGTGCTGGGGTGGCACATCCTCATGTTCTTTCTTTTATTTCTCTTCTTGCTCCTCCTAGAGGGGCATTTCTTCATCATGTTTGGGGATTTCATCATGCTCCCCAGTTGGAGGTTCAGTATCCTCCTCCATTTTGTCACTTGATTCCTTTTCTTCCTTGGAAGGTGGTCTTTCCACTTCTTCTCCAACATTCTTTAACTGTCGAACTAACTCTTCCTCGAGATCTACATCAAAGGTTTTGATAATTTATTTGGTGCCAACATCTTCTTCATCACCCTCAGAGGATCCTATCTCTTCACCCTCACACACCACCTCATCAATTGGTAGGTGTTGGAACTTAGGATGCTCATGGTAATCATTTGCATCCTCCTCAATCTCGTTTGTGGCTTCCTTCTCTTGCCACTCTAGTTCTTCTAATATTTCCATTGTGGATTTCATCTATGGTTGTTCAGTTGGAGGAGTGGAGGCAAGAATATTAGCAAGAATCTATGCAAAGGAAACCTGAATGGATGGGTTCATTAGTACTCTTGATAGCTCCATAGGAATTTTTTGCATATTCTAGGAGAAGGCCTTTGGAAGTGAGAGTGTGGGCATTGACATAGTTGCTATTGTTGGGGGAAGTGATGTTAGAGACATGGAGGCAAAGGAAAGTGGAGAGGTGGTGGAAGAAGAAGAGTCAATAGTTACAACCTGCACAATGGGTGGAGAAGAGGCAAGGTGGACCGAGATATCCACCACAGGTGGAGAAGTAGCAACCATTTCTTGAGAAACAAGCGGAGGGGCAACATTGGTTGTAATGGTAGTATCAGAGGCAATAGGTGGAGATTGTGGTTGCTCAACCTATAGTTCTTCTCCTTCGCAGAGAGGGTCCTCCTGGATGGTAGGAGTCTCTGTGAAACTACCCGATTTCTTATGTTTCTTGGAAGGTTCACCTTCTGAAGATTTTCTCGCATACACCTTAGGGTTGGGTTTTTTCTCAAAAAATTCTTTTCTCTTCCTTGACCTGGTGGATAGAGGATATTTTGAAGTCTCTCCTGATGGGACAACAATTATCCCATTGTTCGTTTCACTTGCAGGCCCCTCCTCAAGCCCCTCATAGGTCAAAGTGACCCCTTTATGCTTCAATTGGGAAATTTTCCCATCAATCCATTCTTTTGTTCTAGCCTCGATGGGATTGGTTAGAATATCAAGGTCGTCAACCTTTTGCTCATTCCAACTGATCAGTGGTAGTTGTAGGTTGGAAACTACATTGTATCGAGGATCCATTACTGTATTTTCATCTTCCGCTACCTGATCCAACATTGGGAATAGGTTGATCCTTTGTACAAAATATATTGTCATTCGCATGTAGTGCCTCATTCGCACTTTATTATAATCTTTGCAGTTAGCCAAAAAATCCTCAACATTATGCCTATGAGTGTATTCTATTGTGACAATCTTTTTCAACTTACCATAGGGTTTCATTCATGATCAGACAGTGTGGAACCTCAAGTGATACTCCACAATCTCTTTGTTTGAATTGTCGACACACTAGGATGCGTGGAGTTCATATAGCCCTTGGACGAAGGAGAGGGGATAATGAATCCTCTCCTTGTGTTGTCTTCTTAGAAGGGCATGTGCATGCCATAGCTGCCAAGAGAGCTCTAATTGTATTATCTGGTCATTGGGATACTAGGGCAACTTGTACAATTTTTTTGAAAAGCCTTCAACACAAATGTATGTAAACTTCAAAAAATGAATGAACAAGAAGGACATTTTTTTGAGGAAAGCGGTTGAAATATGGGAGATTCCTCTCTCAAAGTCACCCCCGAGCAATCTGATAATATGACCTCTGAAAGTTGCATTGACTCTATAGTAGTCCCTCTTGAAGTTTCTGAATTGCAATTGAGGGTACCTGCCATAAAAATTTAGCTCCCTTCCTGGTTCTTCATCTAGAGCTCTAAATAAGCCTTTGCATTGCATCCATTCAGCTAATGAATAGATCAAGTAGGATGTCATGTAAAATCAGGAGGTCTTCTTTACAACCATAAATTGCTCATGGAAGCAATCACTGATTATCCCTGCCCAGTAGAACTTGGCTTCTCCATGGAGAATCTCTTCTAAGAAATACAACATCCATTCTTGGAATTAGGAAGCATTTGGAAGGCCCATTACTTTGCTTAATAGGGTCACCAAGTCATGGTAATCCTCATAAAAGTCATTGCGGAAGAGCTCCTGGGGAACCTTTGCAGCACTGGCCCTCTTCTTTTTCAACCATTACTGATTAATAAGGCTTTTACACTTGAGGGGATCTTGATCCCACATTGCTTTGCCATCATCCTTGGTTGGAACTTCCATCTCTCCGAAGGTAGGGATATGAAAATTCCTTGTTATTGACTTGGGAGACATGTCAACAAAAACATTTCCATCTCTGTCTACTATGGTTCTGGTCTCCTCCTGGTATGCCTCTCTATAGGCCATAACAAGCTCAAGGAAAATGAGGGTAGGAGGGAAGCCTGTAGCTTTAACCAACCCATTACTTTTGATATTTCTTGCACTCTTTGTTGTAGGGTTGATATGGACCCTTTGCCTAAATTTTTCGATGTCTACATGTCCGATGTTTGTATCTGCGATCTCTTTCCAAGCTGTGGTGATCTTGGATTTAAGAGGTTCCCCTTGGAACTTGTATTTCATATGGTCCTTGTCGTCCTTTCTATGGGGTGCTTTGGCTTTTTTCTTTCCTTCGTCCTTATCTATGACTGCCTCTAAGGGTCCTGCACCTGGTTCCATAAATCCTGTGGGTGAGAGAGGGGTAAGCACATTCAAGCATAAAAGATACAAGAAAGTTAGCCAAATCCTACAAAACGACATTAGATTAGATAATTCATCATTCAAGAATCTTAGCATATCTTCCAGATTGGCATTAACATTTTGTAGGGAGGAGTTTGAGCAATTTGGGTCCAAGGGATCGAACCTCCTTGGGCTGATGGTTATTTTGGAGCAGCTATAGGAGGGCGACAATTAGGGCACAACGACCCGCCTATCTCGACCTGCCTTCAAATTTTTTCTGTTTGTGGGGTCCGCCAAGGAGGTTGCTCTATTTTGGCATGTGGGTCAAAGTTACTTTGAATATTTAAGGGCGTTAAGATCACCTTTTGAGCAATTGAGACCAGGAGAAAGCTTTGGTGTTTGGAGTTTATCGTTGAAAACGGTTTTGGTAAGATGACATCCCGAGGGCAGAGTTCCATCAAGCAGGGCCTGATGTGTCCTAGAAGGCGGTGGCATCACTCGCTTGTAGTTCAAGCATTTTGGGTCGGTATGGACATGAGGATGTTAGGTGATTTCCATTTGGAACAACAGAAATCAGACGGAGGCCCGACGGGAGAAACCCACCTTGTCAGGTTCGAATGAAGATGGGGCATCCACGATTACTTTGCTTGTCATTTGAAAGTTCAGCGGCCAAGGTGAGGCCGGGTTCCGGGTAAGGGAAGGACGAAGGAAACTTTCTGTTTAGAACGGCGGAGCATAGACGGAGTCTCTGTGGCGACGACCTAACAAGGGAAACCCGCTGAAGGTTGACCACTTAGCAACCTTCACATTTTCATTCAAACGACTGCAATGGAGTCGAGTCTTGGAGGGAGGAATTTTGTTCATCAAAAGTCGTTAGAGATGACCATCTTACTGTGGCGGCTCGCGGACGGAGGTCCACTAGGCAGCACTCAAAAAGGTGTTGGGCACTTGGTCATTTGTAAATGAATTCAACTAGCAGAGGAGGACTCGGGGCTCAACAGTCGAGTGGAAAGGCTATCAAAGCTGTTCTAAACGACGGAACTAGATGACACTCTGTCGACGAAAATCTGCAAGACGGGGCTTGTAGATGAATCAAGACTTAAGGTTTGGCAGAGTTCTCATCTCAACAATCAATGAAGTGGGACCTGGAGGGTAGAAGGTTGTGCATTATTAGCCATTTGAAATGGAAAAACCATAGGGCAGCCTGCATGCGGAACTTCGTGGAGGCGAACCTGAATGATCTAATGGAAGTCACTTTAGTTCATGAGTTTTTCGCTAATGTTTAGATGACCAAGAGAGGGGGTTCTCCTGCCATGGTGGACCTGGCGAAGGAGCTTACCATCCCAATGTTTTAATTGTATTTATAAGGTTGAAAACAGTGATGGGAAGGCTTGGGCTCGTGGTAGGTGAAATCCCTTGTTCATGAAAAATGGCAGAGAGTGCAAGTTCCGCAGTTGGTGAACGGGGTGATTTTTAGGGTTTTTCAAGATTTGAGCACATGGGTTTTGTGTGCCTTAATTTACTCTACTTAGTTCATGAGTTTTCTCTTCTTTAAATTCATCCATTTTACAAGAAATCAAAGAAAAAATGAAGCAAGGCGTTGGGCAAAAAACTTACCTCACAAATCTGATGAATGAGGTCGAGAAATTATTTAGCAGATGCTTTGAATCGGTGGTGGCACTTGTTGGAATTAAAGGCGGCACTGGAAGATGGCTCTTTGACTTCTCTCTAATTGTTTGATAGGTGAAAATGATAGGTGAAAGTGGCCCATTTATAGAAAATATCACATTAAATGCACCTCATTCAATGACTGTATAGAGGGCCGAAGGTTGGTGAGAGGTCATTTGAAAATGGTCGCGAGAAGGGTGGAACCAGCCGGTTAGACGACAACTGGCTAATGGCCATTTGATAGTTTGGTGGTAAATGGATGGCGAAAGGAGCTCTAGGTTCCAAAGGGTGGAACACTGCCAATGGAAGGTCATTTGAAATGGTGACAAGGCGACGGAAGCCTGGGAGGGGCTTTGTGACATGCCGGACCTGATGGGCTCTAGGGATGCTAACTTTGAAGAGCTAAGAAAAACAACTAGTGGGATTCCAAAAAGACTTAGAACTTTGAAAATTTGAGGGGGCAAAAACATGGTCGACTCAAGATGGACCATCTAAGGCTCATTGGTCATTTTGAACACCAAACAAGTGGCACACAAAATGAGGCAGCAACCAAAAGCAACCCGACGAGGTGAAGGAAAGAGAGGGTACTCATTTCGAATGGGGCATGTGTGCTAAAGGCACAATAAATCGTGACTCTGCTGGAGAACACTCCCAAACGTTCTAAGGATAAATGCTCATTCAAAACCTAAAATATCTAGTTTCGCAGACCAAGGCTGAGCATCCAAAAGTGAACTAAGAGACTGGGATCCTTAGCTAAGTCAACCTACAAAACATCTTAGAAGTGTGTGTTCAATGAATTCATTCCCTTCCCTTTAGAAACTATGACAAGTGGCAGCTAATCTAACCAAGCAAGCTACAAGAATTGTCTAACCCCAAAAGTAACCTGGCATTGCTTCACTGCTAGTTAGGCATCCATAGCCCCAGTGGAGTTGTTGTTGTGATCCCATGGATATTACTCTACTGCCAGCTAGGCATCCATAGCCTCAATAGAGTTATCCACACACCCATATATGGTTGCTTGATTTCATCATTTCATTTCATTTCTTTCTTTTGATACTTCTTTTAACACTTTCCTCTTTTATTCAACCGTGTAAGCATTGAAGTTTACTATGGGTTTGGGAACCACAGTGGTCACTGGAGCAGACTTAATATTTTTTTCTTACCAAGTCATCATAACAACTGCTATACAACTCTTTGGAAACCATTAATGTGTGTTTTGTGCTAGATTTGAGATGAACATGAAAGGAAGATTCAACCAAGGGTCTGGTCCTACATCAAAGTTCAAATGAGGAAACCATTCCATGGCAACTATCAGAGACTAATAGTTCAAAGTGAATATTTAGCCAAAGAACACTAAGAGCGGATAATAGAGTGAACTGTTCATTGAATGAGCATGACCATTACTGCAGAAACATAGAACACCCTCGCCAAAATAGAACCAAGAAATGAGAAAAAAAAAAGAAAATCAATGCAAAGTAGTGAGATGAAAGCAAACTGAAAACAACCTAAACTAACCTATATACAAGTATTTATAGGAACAACTCCAAAAGAGCTCAGGCTTGGAAGTAATGCTTTAGGTGTTGGCCATTGACAGGAAATGAGACATCTTCACCAGTTAAAGTCTTTAGGCAGAAAGCATTGTCTCCAAGGATTTCAGCAATCTGAAAGGGGCCAAGCCACAACTTGTTGAATTTGTTATGTCCCCCTTTCTTCTTATGGGCCTTGTCCCAACATAGGACTAGATCAGTGATTCTAAAGGCCTTGATTTTGGCTCGGCAGTTGAACCATCTTTCGACTACGCCCTGATGTTTGGAAAAATTTTCTATAGCATGATCACACACTTCTTCTAGGTGTAACAACTCAGCCAAATGAGCTTCTCTACGATCCCCTTCTATGTAAATGTCATTGATGAATTGGAGGGTGGAGATTTTTAAGTGGATTGGGAATATAGGCTCTAAGCCATAGACGAGGTGGAATGGGGAATCACCAAGGGCTTCCTTATGGCGTGTGCGATCTGCCCAAAGGGAAAAATGAAGCTGGGTATGCTAGTCCTTAGGATTCCTATCAAGTAGTTTTTTAATCACAGTGATCAGGTTTTTGTTTATAGATTTTGCTAGGCCATTGCCCTGGGGGTAGTAGTTAGACAAGAATTTGAGGGAAATTCCATAATCAAAATCCCAACTAGCGAATTTGAGTGAGGAAAATGCTAGGCCATTATCACATACTAATGCATATGGGCAACCAAAACGATTCAAGATGAAACTTTCAAGAAAATTTGTAACTACCTCTGTTGTGCATTTCCTACATGCAATGGCTTCTATCCATCTAGTACAATAATCAGAAGCAGTTATAATGTACCTATGTCCTGTAGATGACGGCGGACTTACCAGACCAATGAATTCAAGACCCCATTGTGCAAATGGTCTCACCTCTAGAACTGGCTGTAGCGGGACAAAACCATTCTTTTCTTTGGTTGTGGTAGTCTGGTAGACATGGCACGCGTAGACATGGTTGTGAGTGTCCTTGAAAATTGCCAGCCAATAGTATCCTGATCATAAGATTTGATGAGCAGTCGAAGGGCCAGAACCATGACCGGTGCCAAATTTGTCATGAAATTCCTTCAAAACTCGGTCTGCTTCTTCTTTGCCAAGGCATCTCATATATACACCTTTGTGATTCTTCTTGTATAGTATGGATCTCTACAGCATGTAGCTACTAATTTTTAGGTGGAGAGCATGTTTTTGAACTCCTTGCAGGTGAGGTGGGCACTTGTGGCTCAACAAATAGTAGACTACATCATCATACCATTCCCCTGGGGAAACATCTTCAAGTTGATATTGCTGAACTGTAAGTTCAGGTCCTACTTTAGCTGCTATCTCAGCTATCATCTGAGTGAGTGTTTGTCCTTGTACCAACTTCATTGGTTGAATTTCTATGTCATATTCCTATAGCAATGTAACCCACTTGGCTCTTCGTTCTCCCAACTCATTTTGCATGAGCAGTGTCTTCACTGTTGGGTCTGGAACAATGGCGAACACCTTATTGCACAAGATGTAATGCCTGAACTTCTTAAATCCTTTGACAAGAGCATATGCTTTTTTTTCCACATTGTGATATCTTAATTCAACATATTTCAAGGGATCACTCATGAAGGCGATTGGGTGCTCATTTCCGTCATTGTCCTTCTGAGTTAAAATGCTAGCACATGAGTGATCTAAAGCAATTGAGTAGATGTAGAATGGCTTCAGATAGTTTGGGCTGACTAACACCGGTGTCTCAACAATTAGTTTCTTAATTTATCTGAAGGATTTCTTTGCTTCTGGAGTCCACTCAATCTTAGCATCTTTTTTTAACATGGTGTTGAGTGGCTTGGCAATTTCAGGGAAGTTTGTGATGAACTTCCTGATGAAATTGATCTTTTCAAAGAAAGATTTGAGTTCTTTCTTGTTGCTTGAAAAATGGATCTTTAGCAAGGACTGGATGCACTCAGGGTCTATGGAGATTCCTCGTTTTGAAATAACATGCCCAAGCAACTTGCCTTTAGTGACTCCAAAGATGCATTTCTTTGAGTTAAGAGAAACTCCAAATTATCGACACCTCTAGAAAACTTTGCACAAATCAGAGATGTGGTCACTCCACTTCTTTGAGAGCACAGTCAAATCATCCATGTAGATGATTATGCACTTTCTAATCAAATATTTAAAGGAAATGTCCATGGCATGTTGGAAAGTGGCACTGACATTAATGAGCCCAAATTGCATTCTTCTATAGGAAAAAGTGCCCCACTTGGTGGTGAATGTTGTTTTGTGGTGATATTTGTACTACACCATGAATTGGTTGTATCTGGAGTACCCATCCAGGAAGGACATCATCTGTGAGCCATTGACGATCTGCAGTACCTCATCCAATGATGGCACTGGATAGTTGTCTTTCTCCGAGGCTCTATTAAGATTGTGAAAGTCCATGCACAATCTGATTTCTCCATTCTTTTTCCTGACTAGGACCAAATTTTCCACCCAAATGGAGTGCTTGAATGGAAAGATTATTTTGGCAGAAATTAGTTTCTGCACTTCTTTGTAGATGATGGGCTCCAACAAGGCATTGATGGGGCACTTTCTTTGTCGGAATGGTCATACATCGGGCTTGAGAGGAATGGTATGTGTGATAATGGAGGTACCATAGGTATTCAAGTCTTCATAGATCCATGCTACCACATCATGATACTTTCACAAAGCATCAACGATTCTGTTCTTTTCTTCTGTAGTGCACACTTTGCCAATAAACACATTTTTGACTTCCTCGGTTAATGTTTCGAGGTTGTGGGTGTCACATTGGTTGTTTATGGCGTACTTCTTCATTTGTTGATCCTGATCTCTAATCTAATCTAAGTTGAATATGCACTCAAGATGAACCATACCTCTGGGGATCATATTGGTTTTGAGGTTAATGAACCCTTCTATATCTAATTCAACTTCCTTAAGATTGACTTCATTTATTATTTGCATTGCAAACATGTCAGAACTAGCGATGAATTCCAGGATATGCTTATCATCATTGAATACCTATAAATGAGTGACATTATCTGGGACAGATGGGGTTGAGGTCAGCTCAATAGTGAATTTCTTTAAGCCAGACAAGGATAAGGGCTGGAGGGTGCTGGCCGCTTGAGCCGAGGCATCAACAGTATGATTCTGAGAATGTGGGATTAGCTATATATTAAATGCATCTAGACTT
>VDFB02152186.1:0-14262 GCA_007258455.2 Sequoia sempervirens
TGAAATCTAGCCACAAGATGGTATGCATAATATTCTTCAAGTAGTAATTAAAATACGGTAATCCGCAATCATAAGATCTCTACTTGCTCTGATCATCCTTAGGCAAATCAACATCTTTTGCCAGAAATTTACAACTAGTCGCATAGGGTACTTACTGCTTTGAAACTATCTATCCCAAATTTCTTGACATCTCTCTTACATACTTAAGATTGTGAAATTAAAATTCCTTTCTTTATTTTATTAATTAGTATTCCAGAAAGATTCATCTCCTGATGAGCCTTAAATATGTATAGTTTGGAAACCTTGATACTCTTACTTTTATTATTTAATAGTTGTTTAAATCACGGTGATTAAAGACTTTTTGAGTAGTATCCTGTAGCAATGAATTCTATATTCCTGCAGCTTGATAACTTCATTAATTACCTTTTTGACCGCCTGCATCGCTAATGTATGCTTATGATTTTGGATAATGGAATAGGATTAACATGTGATTAATGAATAGATGATGTGTCACTTGTGTGTATGCTTTCCTTCACCTCTGTTATTTATTGCAGGATTGTTGGAGGGAGCTGAAGCTGATCAAGCGCAAGAATCTCGACTTTGTTGAAGAAGTCGTTCTAGTAATAATTTTTTGACCGAATCTTTGGGAAGATGCTTAAACAGTCCTTTAATTTAGGGAGTGTGTAATGCTATATTTTCTCTGGGTCGCGTTGAGTAGATAGACTTTCATTTATGAATATCTGTTCCACGGATTCATAATGTATTTATGATCACGACTTCCTTTGTTAATTAGTTAGTTGTCTTTTTCATTTAAATAACCGTTCCTCCTGCGTGAGTGAATGAGGATGAAATAGTATGTGTTAGAATTAAGTTGAACAAGTAATAAAGTTTTGTGTTAAGTTTTATTTTCAAAACAGAGTAATCGATGTATCCTGGTTCTAAATATGAATAAAAATCGATGAAGCTTTGAGTCAACTTCTTGTGTAATTTAAGTTGATGCTTGCTAAGGGGGCCCACTTAGTAAGTATTCTATAGCAAGTTGTTGTGATTAACTATTCATTTCATGTTGATTACTAGTTAGAATCTATTTCTATAGATTTCAATGCAAACTCAGCTTTGTATTGTTCCTGCAGCATCGGGAATCCATCCCTGTGTCTGTTCCTGTAGCATAAAGCCAGTTCATAGTTTGTCCTTTAAATAGCTGCTATGATTTCTGTTTTAGCCGAGTTGTGTTTAAGTTAAAAAGCTTTACGTTGTATTACTGTTAAGCATTTATTTTCTATAGATGGTGACTGGAAACTAGTTCTTAGTGCACATACTATGCTGCTCCATTTCAAGTATACGCACCCTAGTTTGACAAAGTAAATGAACGACCATGAAAATATGTTAGTTGCCTGTTGGAATGTCCAATTCTTAGGTTTAGTTCTGCTGTGACTTTTATATCCTTTTGTGGGTGTGACCATTTTTGGCGTCGTTGCCAGGGATGGTGTCAATCTAAGAACCTGCTATAGTCATTGTTAGCAGTAGTTTAGTCAGTTGTTTCAATATTTTCAAGTTCTTTTCAAATACCATTTATTTTATTGCATGCATAGAAGAAGAAGAGACACGCTGGGAAGGTTCCTCCCTGAAAATTTGTTTATTGAACTACCATTTAACCCAACTGATGAAGAACCTGAGGAAAATCCATTTGCTTTGATATTCTAGCATGCAAATATGGCAAATAATCCACCTAATCCACCTCCTAATTTTGAGTTTCCCATTGTTCCCCAGCGAGATACTGACAACCTTAAAAATATTCCTTCTTCATTACTTCCCAAATTCTATGGCCTAGTTACAGAGGACCCATAAACTTTCCTATTTGAATTTGATAGCCTCTGTCGTAGCTATGACTACACTTCAGATGCTCACAAATTGAAGTTGTTTCCTTCCACCTTGAAGGAGGGAGCTCTCAGATGGTTCATGAGTTTGGGAAGAGGTGTTGTTGATAGTTGGGTAGCCATGCAAACAAAATTCCTTGAGAAATATAAGGAATATTGTAAGAGTGGCAGTAAGGGAGACGATATATTCAGAATTCAACAAAAGGAGGATCAAATTCTAGAGGATTATATTTCAAGATTCTTGTTTTCCCTGAAAAAGAATTCAGACCACACTCTTAACGAAGAATCTTAGAAGCTACTCTTTCTAAGGGGAATCAATGATACTTGTATAGACACCCTAGACCTGATGGGAGGAGGTGATATAACCCAACTGCCTTGGGATGATATTAAGAAAATATGCCTTAATTACTCTCGAGCAAATGTGAAGAAGGGTAGAGGTCATCGACCTACTATGGGCAAGTCTTCTTCTAGTGGAGTTTCCCAGATGGAGATAACAAATTTGCTATCTAACTTCAAGCAGGATATCATTAACAATATGGCTACACAACTGGACACTATGCAAGCTCAGAAGAAACATGAGGCAGTTGAAGCAATTTTGGCTGAGTTTTGTTCACATTGCAGGCAACAGAAACGAGACTGCAGATGCAAGATGGTGGCTAATCTGGAAGCTAAGCAATTACCTATTGACTTTAAGCCAGTAGAAGGTGATGATGATCAAGTGTTCTATGTTGCACAAAGGAGACCATGGGCTTAGAGACAAGGTATGCCTCAAGACCCTTTGACTTTTGGTAATCCTTATTCTAGCTATAATAACCAATGGAAACCCTCATATGGACCACCACCACCTTGGAATACATCTCAACCAAATTGGCCTAATTATCAGTCCCCTCAATGGCAATGTCCTCAAGGAGGTTGGCAGCAACCACAAGGACAATGGACCCCACCCCAAGGTAATTGGAAGCAGAGTCCTCAATGGAGAGGTCCTCAGCAATGGCAGAGGAACCAGTCCCTTCCCAGGTTCTTATAGCTTCCGGCTACAACCTAAAGCCCTCAAAACAAACACCTATACCTTTCGACATTGCCAAATCTCAATAATAGCGGCAGTAGCAGCCACAGCAGACCATGTATTTTGCTGAAGCCAACCAATATCCAGGTTATGCCTTAAACATTCATGATATCCTTTTGAGGTATGGAACCACTCTTCCTACTCCACAACCGCCTCTAATTACTGAGATACCATATTCTTCCCCTGAAGAACATACTACACCTACTGATCCTACTAAGCATATGCCTATAACTGATATGGTTTCTAAGGAGCCTATTTTGCAAAGTCAAGACAAACCACCTTTTTCTCAGAGGTTGCAAAGTACTACATTTAAATCCATGGAAGAACCCATTTTTGACATTTTGGATCAGCTCAAGAATGTACAAATTTAAATCCCTTTATTTCAGGCCATTAAAGATGTTCCTATTTTTGGAAAATCCATTAAAGAGGCATATTTGAAGAAGCTTGGATGGAAGAAAAAGGATCCCCAAACAATACATGTCTTATGGAAATTGGCTGATATAATGTTGGGAAATGTAGTCATTCCAAAGTACATTGACCTTGGAAGTCCTATAGTACAAATACATATAAATGGCCAAATTGTAAAAAATGTTTTGATTGAACTTGGTGTTGCCATCAATGTCATGAAAAAACATACTATGGACTACTTGAACATTCTAAACATCAGGTCTACACCTACAGTCCTGTAGCTTATAGATAGCTCCATAGTCAAACCTGATGGAATGGTGGAAGATGTAATTGTTACTCTTGAATCTTGGGAGTATCCAGCTGATTTTACAATATTATCTATTAAGGCAACTTTAGGAGGATACCTAGTTATCCCAGGTAGACCATGGTTAGCAACTACTGATGCTTTTATAGGATGTCGTTATGGAGATATGACTATTTCTGATGGACAGTCCACAAAAAAATTGGCTTTGTATCCGCCGGCTAGACCTCAACCAGATTTGTCCCAACCTGTTTGGCCAGATGTGGGGGAAGAAACTGAAGAAGCCAATTCATTGGTTCAATTAATGACACTTCAAACTGATCTATTCTCACAACTTCAGAATGAAGATGCCTTGCTTTTCCAAATTCTGCAGTCTAACTCTGATATGGGTAGTTTATCTAATCCAAATAGCAGTCATCTACAATGTTTCCTATAGCAACTACATTCTGAGAGTTTGCTGCCTAAATTTCTTGCAATTTTTTATAACTTGCTTCCACAAGAGGTACAAAAATCACCTGTAGATTCTATGAGTGATCTCACTAAGCAGATATAATTGTCTCCAGGTCACTGTTTGAATATCAATAGCAAGTTGTCTCAATCTCAACAGGCTATCCTATTTAAAATGCTACAAGATCAGCAAAAAGCTTTTGCATGGAAATATGGGGACATGCAAGGAATAGATCCTTGAATTTGTACTCATAGGATATATATCAAAGAATACTATTTACCAGTTCGACAGCCTCAAAGAAGAATCAATTTAGCACTTAGAGAAATAGTTAAGAATGAGCTTCAAAAGTTGCTTGATGCTAGTTTTATTTATCCAATTTTTGAAAGTGGAGTGGGTCTCTCCATTAGTTATTGTCCCTAAGAAAGGAGGAAATTGGAGAGTGTGTGTAGATTACAGAGAGTTGAATACTACCACTAAAAAAGATCACTTTCCATTACCCTTTGTAGACCAAGTGTTAGACTCATTGTCTGGTAAAGAATATTTTTCCTTCTTGGATGGCTATAGTGGGTACAATTAGATAAAAATTGCCCCTGAAGATCAAGATAGGACCACTTTTACCTGTCCATGGGGGACATTTTCTTATTTAGTCTTTCCTTTTGGTCTATGTAATGCGCCAGCAACATTTTAGAGAGCAGTAATTAGTATTTTTACTGATATATCTCAGGATTGTATGGAAATTTATATGGATGACTTCACTACCTATGGAGTTACATTTGAAGAATCATTGGTGAATTTAGAAAAAGTATTGAAAAAGTGCAAAGAGCAAAATTTGTCTCTAAATAGTGAAAAGTGCTCCCTAATGATGGAAGAAGGTATGGTTCTAGGCCATCATATTTCCAAGAATGGAATTTAGGTTGACCCTGCTAAAATTGAAGTTATTCTAAATTTACAAACTCCTGCAAAACAAAAGGATGTTAGAAGCTTCCTTGGACATGCAGGGTATTATAGAAGGTTTATAAAAGATTTCAACAAAATTTACAGTCCACTATATTCCTTATTAACTAGGGAGTCTCAATTTGATTGGACAGAGGCCTGTGAAAAATATTTCCTGCAACTAAAGGACTTGCTTACTAAAGCCCCTATTCTTCAAGGTCCAAAATGGACTTTGCCTTTTCACATACATGTTGATGCTTCTGATTTTGGTATGGGGTCAGTCTTAAGCCAAAAGGAAAATTCAATTGAGCATGCCATCTATTTTATCAACAAAAACCTTTAAGGTCCTGAGCTAAACTACACTGTTACATAAAAGGAGTTGCTAGCAGTAGTGTATGCTTTGAATAAATTTAGGCATTATGTCACAGGTTATCAGATATTTGTTCACACTGACCATGTAGCAATTAGGTATCTGATGAACAAGCCTACCATTTCTGGTAGGTTGGCAAGATGGCTCTGTTATTTACAAGAATTTGACATTACAATCATTGATAAACTAGGAAGAGCTAATGTTGTAGCTAATTTTTTTATCAAGACTTCAAATAAGCTGCTGAACAGCAAGTCATTGATGATAGGTTCCACTGATGAACACTGTTTTTAAATTGTTGCACATACTCCATGGTGCTAAAACATTGCCAATTATCTTGTAGCAAAGCGGGAATACTAAGCTCTTTTCCCCGAAAAGAAAAGAAATTATTAATAGAAAGATTTAACTTTTCATGGATTACAAATTGTCTGTTTTATACTGGACCTGATCAAGTAAAGCGAAGATGTGTAAGAGAAGATGAGACTTATGATATCTTGCATTCTTGCCATGATGAACCATGTGAGGGACATTTGTAGAAAAGAGAACATCAATGAAGGTTTTTACAATAGGATACTATTGGCCAACATTACACAAGGATGTTGTAGCTTATACAAGGAAATGTGACAGATGCCAATGTATGGGAGAAGACCAACCAAGTCGGATGAAATGCCACTTTACCCACGAGGTAATTATCACTTGCTGATAAATGGGGGAATGGATTTTTGTTGGACGATTGATCCACCATCCAATGGTAAGTCATACATTTTGGTTTGCATGGATTATGTAACAAAGTGGGTTTGGAAATGTGAGGAAAGCTCCGCTCATGATAACAAAAGGTTGTTGAATTTTCTATATGAGCAAATTTTCACTAGATTTGGGTTCTAGAGAGGCGTGGCGTCCGGGGCTGGGGTTAAGCATCCAATTTGATCATTGCACTAATGAATGACTATAAAATCAAACATAGGAAGTCTAGCCCTTATCACCCTCAAGCCAATGGTCAGGCGGAGGTTACAAATAGGGAAATTGAGGTGATCCTAACAAAGATAGTGTAGCTCCATAGGAAATATTGGAGCAATAGACTTCCTAAAATAGTCTAGGCCTACAGAACTGCATGGAAGACAACAACTGGGTTTACACCTTTTGAACTGCTTTATGGGAAAACAACCATGTTGCCCATAGAATTTGAGCATAAAACTTTGAGGATAGCTCTTGAACTTAATATGGAAATTTCTGAAGCGCAGAAAGAACATCTCTTACAGCTAAATGCTTTGGATGAAATGAGAAAAGATGCCCTGCAGCATACAGAAGCTGTCCAACAACAAAGGAATAAATGGCATGATCAACACATCAAAACCAAGCAATTCTCTGCTAGTGATTGGGCTCTGCTACATGATTCCAGATATCAAGAAAACCAAGGTAAGCTTACAACATGCTAGATCAGTCCCTACGAAGTTGAGAATGTGTTTGACAATGGATTAGTATAGCTGGCCACAATTGATCCAGTCCGTTTCAAATTGCTGGTTAATGGAAACTGACTGCGGTTATATCATAAGCCGACATCAAAGGAGGAGTTCCTGAAGAAGTTTGTATTGACTGATCTTCCTGCAGCAAAAGGCTTAGACATTTTTCCTGCAGCTTCTCTTTGAGAATTGTGTTGACTACCCATAATAAAGTTTTCTTTTTAAAGGAAACCACTTTTCTCCATTTCTTTTCATCTATCACATCATTCATTTCTTTATCTACCACATCATCCATCTCGCCAATCTGCCTCATTCATGCATTCAATCTTCTAGCTATCATTTCATGATATGTTGTTGTCCTTTACGACATTCCCAAGAACTGCATTCAAGGTACACAAAATCTTTTCATTATCGCATAGTTTATTCTTTCTATTTATTCATTAATTGTAATGTGTACATCAGTCGTAATTGCATGCTTTAATCCTATCACCTTGCACATGTGAGGACACATGTCGAATGCTAAGTAGGGGGCGGGGGTATTCTAATTTCAAATTTTCTTGTGCCAAATTTATGTTTGCCAAAAATAGTTATGATCTTGTACTTTCTAAAAGTACGATTGCGAAGCCATATCCTGAGAACAAGTTAACTACTTAGTTTAAGTAGTTATTAAAATTATTTTATGCAAATGTCTAGCTGTTATTCATGGCAAGAAAAGGAAAGTGCAGTAAGAAAGAAGAGTCTTTTTCAAGCTTTCAGCATCAGTCTGAGTTTTTGTTTTAAGGATTTTGATCATGGGTGGCCAACTGGTGAGGCACGAGCCTGCAGCTCATGATGCCTTGATACAGGATCCTCAGTTAATGCAAGCATTTTCCAACTGTGGATGGTTAAATTATTTCTTGAGAATTGATTCTTTTGATGAAGAGGCTGTAGGCGAATTTTTAAGAACATTTTCATAGAATGAGGCTACGATATGGGGCTTGACAGTGGTTGTGACAGAGGAAAGAATTTCAGAGGTCACTAGATTACTGACAGTTGGTGAAAATTTTCCTGTTGGAAGGGATGTTGTCTCTGCTAGGGTAGAGTTTACCCTACCAGCTGATGGGCCTTTGGAAATTTTAAAGCAAGGGTGCAAAAGAATGTCCCTGCCTTATCCATACTCTGAGTATGCCATTTTTGTTATCAGGTATTTAACTTGTGAAGGGTGTTTCTCTTACCTACATTCATATCATTTCAAATTGTTAAGTCATATGAGACATGGATTGGTAGTGAATGTTCCAAATTTCTTGTTGAACCTTTTGCAAAATAGTGCACATGAAACCCAAATGGGTAAACAAAACTCTTTCACACATCATGCCCTAATAAAACTTTTGGCTGAGCAATCTTTAAGGGATGTTTCACCTCTTTCCTGGAATGAGTTTTTTGCCCGAAAAAGTCTTCAACTGCCTGAACCTCCTAGGGTATTACCCACATAGCCTAGAAGAAAGAAAATGAGAATTGAGTCCTCAAGTACTGAAACAGAGCAAGAATCACTACTCCTACAGCGCCCACTCTTGCAGCTTCCATACCGACATCCTCTACCGATGTGCAAACAAGGTCTGCCGCTAGAAGAGAAAAAGGAAAGACAATTGTAGGTGAGTCATCCAGGGTAGGGCAGACTCCTGAGTTGGACCCACATACTCAAAGACAAAAACTTTTTTGTCTCATCCTCTCCTGCAAAGTCTTCCCCTGTTTCTATCTCTCCTGCAGCAACACCCGTTAATACTCCAATTTCAATTTCTTCTTCCCCTGCTGAGTCTGGATCTTCAAGACCAGCTAGGAAGAGGACTACTAGGGAAGCATCCTTTGCTGCTCTTGCAAAACTGCTAAGAAGGAGTTCATTAAGAAAAAAGTCTAAGCCTGCTACAACCTCTGTTCAAACAGAAACTATCATAATATCGGAGGACTCTGCTGAGTCAGGTCATGATAACTCCCTGGATATATCTGCAAATGTTCCACCAAGATCCTCTCCTATTCCTGAAGCAGCACAACCCAGTAATATTGATAAAGGGAAAATGCTGAGTTTGGATGACTTGGCTTGTGCAGCTCAGAAAATTTCTGAGGAAGAACAATCTTCCCCTGTATGGCAACAAGGCTTCATCCTGCAGCAAGAGGATTTTATCCTACAGCAAGAAGAAGATGTGTCTAAACTGCCTGAAATACCTTGTGATAATCCATTGCCCACTAAAGTTTGCACAGATTTAGTTGTGTATAAAAAGACTCTACTGATTGCATACTTGGAATTTCTGAGCATTAAGAAGATGCCTGTGTCATTTCACACTTTATGTTTTCGACATTTCGCCGAAACTGAAGTTCAACAAAGTTTATGGGATGAGGAAAAGAAAAAGCTGCAAAGAGAAATTGAAAGGCAAAAGCAAGAAATTCAAGATATGCAGACAAAAATGGATAAAATGATGAAAATAACTGGATAGATAATGGAGTGTAGGCCGCCACCCAAAACATATGCAATGTGTCTCAAAGAACAGTTCCTTTGGTTCAAATTAATGAGGATCTCTAGAAATTTGGAACCCGATATTGAAACAGCCAAGGAATTCTATGATGCTTATCAAGTGGCCCCTAATTGGTTGAAGAACTCCATGTGTGAACTATATTTACATGGTTATTTAATTCCTGCAGAAACTTAATGGAACCCACTTCTTTATATAGGTGATATCCATTTAAGAGCACTTATGTCTTGGGCTGCAAATGAGATCAATTATGGAAGGCAATTGGAAACATATGAAGAAACAGAAAAAGATGAACCTGTTCTTCTAAGAGCTGAAAGTTCAGACCCACACACAGTTTTAAGAACCTGGTTTAGAGTTACTTATGGATGCAATAAACCTGAGGAAAGAGAGAAAATTTTTGACATCAGAAAACAGGTATACAGTGAGTTTAAAGAACAAAAATATACATTTTGGAAACTCGCCTCTTCAAGGATTGAGACAAGGTGGGAGAGATTGACAGTTGGTCTAAGAAAGACAGAGCCTCATAGCCCCTTGAACTTCACAGCAGCACTCAGGAGATCAGAAAGGTACATGCAACTAGGTTTGCAAAGCAGATTTGAATTATGGATGCCACTGACCTTCCAACCTCCAGTTTTAATGTGGCCGCTCTATCCTTACCAAGCCAAGGAAATCAATGCAGAAATAGAGAACCGCAGATATGAAAGATGGGAGTTTACCAGAGGTTTTTACTACAAGTTTGGAACTTCGCTGCAAGGTCATCCTACTCCAACAAATTTCAGGGAAATAACAAGAAAAGTCAATGCTGGAGGACCAACATTATCATAAGTAGGGGGAAAAATGATGAGCCTTAAATATGCTCATAGTTTGAAACTTTGATACTCTTACTTTTATTATTAATAGTTGTTTAAATCTGTTGATTAAAGACTTTTCGGGTAGTATCCTATAGCAATGAATTCTATATTCTTGCAGATTGATAACTTCATTAATTACCTTTTTGACCACCCGCATAGCTGATGTATGCTTATGATTTTGGATAATGGAATATGATTAACATGTGATTAATGAATAGATGATGTGTCACTTGTGTGTATGCTTTCCTTCGCCTCTGTTATTTATTGCAGGATTGTTGGAGGGAGCTGAAGCTGATCAAGTGCAAGAATCTCAACTTTGTTGAAGAAGTTGTTCTAGTAATAACTTTTTGACCGAATCTTTGGGAAGATGCTTAAACGGTCCTTTAATTTAGGGAGTGTGTAATGCTATATTTTCTTTGGGTTGCGTCGAGCAGATAGACTTTCATTTATGAATATCTGTTCCACAGATTCAAAATCTATTTATGATCATGACTTCCTCTATTAATTAGTTAGTTGTCTTTTTCATTTAAATAACCGTTCCTCCTGCGTGAGTGAACAAGGATGAAATAGTATGTGTTAGAATTAAGTTAAACAAGTAATAAAGTTCTGTGTTAAGTTTTATTTTCAAAACAGAGTAATCGATGTATCCTGGTTCTGAATATGAATAAAAATCAATGAAGCTTTGAGTCAACTTCTTGTGTAATTTAAGTTGATGCTTGCTAAGGGGGCCCACTTAGTAAGTATTCTGTAGCAAATTGTTGTAGTTAACTGTTCATTTCATGTTGATTACTAGTTAGAACCTATTTTTGTAGATTTCAATGCAAACTCAGCTTTGTATTGTTCCTGTAGCATCAGGAATCCATCCCTGTGTTTGTTCCTGCAGCATAAAGCCAGTTCATAGTTTGTCCTTTAAATAGCTACTATGATTTCTGTTTTAGCTAAGTTGTGTTTAAGTTAAAAAGCTTTACGTTGTATTACTATTAAGCATTTATTTTCTATAGATGGTGACTGGAAACTAGTTCTTAGTGCACATACCGTGCTGCTCCATTTCAAGTATATGCACCCTAGTTTGATAAAGTAAATGAATGACCATGAAAAGATGTTAGTCACCTATTGGAATGTCCAATTCCTAGGTTTAGTTTGCTATGAATTTTATATCCTTTTGTAGTGACCACTCCCAAACATATACATTTCAAATTCTTTCTGCATCTCTTCTGCAAACATCTTGCACATCTTTTCATTTCCTCTAAAGATAATGTCATCAACATATACAACTACAATCAAGACTTTTCCCTTTTCAATCTTAAAGTACAAATTACTATCTATTGTATGTTTGTTAAATCCTTGTTGAATCAAATACCTCTCTAACCTTGCATACCAAGCTTTAGGAGCTTGCTTCAGTCCATATAAAGCTTTCTTCAATCTACACACCATATCTAGTTGATCTATTAACTGAAATCCTTTTGGTTGTTCCATGTAAACTTCCTCTAGCTCACTATTAAATTTTTTTGACTTGATGAGACTTTGAAGTCCTTATAAGTAGATAATTCCAAGAACATCCTTATAGCTTCCATTCTTTCTACTGGGGAAAAAGTCTCCTGAAAATCTATGTCTTCTACTTGTGAGTAGCCTTTACACACAAGCTTCTCTTTATTTTTGACAACTTATCCATTCTCATTCAACTTATTTCTGAAAACCCATTTTGATCCAATGATATTTTTATCTGCTAGTCTTGGGACTAGTCCCCAAGTTTGATTCTTCACAATCTAGAAAATTTCTTCTTTCATTGCTTCCTTCCAATGTTCATCTTTATAGGTTTTACTTACTGTCTTCGGCTCAATCTCAGAGAATATTTATAGAAATTAACTTTAGTAGCATCTTTACTTCTAGTTAACACACCTTTTCTTTTGTCTCCAATAATCTAATTTTCTGAATGATTCCTTTGTACATATTTCGGTGTCCTAGGAGTCATCACCAGAGCATCTTCTTCTCTTTCATTCTGTTCATCCTACTTCTTCTACTTATTTTTATCTTGTTCTTCCACAATTTCTTCTATTCTTTTACAATCATGTTCATCATAAACATATCCATTAACATTAATAGAGTTCTTCACTGTCTCATATACCTTCACATTCGAGCTCTCTACAATCTTCCTTAGTCTTTTATTGAAACATTTGTATGCTTTTCTTTTTTTCAAGTATCTAAGAAATATTCCTTCATCACTTCTTGCATCAAACTTACCCAAAGTTTCCTCATCTCTTTTGATATAGCATTTTCTTCCAAATACCTTGAAATATTTAACTATAGGAATTCTTTTGTGTCATAGCTCATAGGGAGTCTTTGTATAGTTTTCTCTTGCTTTAACTCGATTGAACACATAAACAAAAGTATGAATAGCTTCTTTCTAGTAAACTTTCATTAATCTAGTTTCAGTAATCATCGAGCTAGCAGCCTCTTGAATTGTTCTATTTTTCCTTTCAACAGCTCCATTCTGCTGAGTTCTCAAACCAGATAACTATCTCTTTATTCCATGCACTTCACAAAACATATTGAACTTATGGGAGGTGAATTATCCACCTCTGTCATATCTTAAGCATTTTATCTTCAAATTCACTTCATTTTCAACCATAGCCTTGAATGCCTTGAATCTATCTAATGCATCTAATTTCTCTCTAAGAAATGTAACCCATGTATATCTAGAATAATAATCAATCAAAAGCATAAATTTCCTTTCACCAAGTAGACTTCTCACTCTAATAGGACCACAAAGATCTGTATGAACTAAATCCAGTAGTCTAGTAGTAGATGTTTCCCTTGATTTATTTCTTTCTTCCCAAACTAACAATTCTTGCAAATAGCATTAACAAGATTTGTAATTCTTGGTAAATATATCATGGCTTGAATAGCAATAATCGTTGCCAAGTTATCAAAATTCATCTAACACATTCTCCTATGCCATAACCAACTGTCATTTATCTAAGTCATAAAGCACTATCCATCAAGACCCTTAAGTTGATAAATATTCCCTTCAGATTTCTTTCCTATAGCTCTCAATGTTCCAGATCCTTTCCAGATCTCACATTTCTCATCCTTAGACATATCATATCCTTTTCTACACATCTAACCAATGCTCATGAAATTATGTCTTAAACCCTTAACATAGTAAACATTGTTTGTATGATGCTTTCCTTCAAAACTTACTGAACCTATCCCACAAATTTAAGCACCAATATCATCTCCAAACATAATCAAGCCTCCATCATATTTCTCAAGCTTAAAAAATTTACACTTATCACCAGTCATGTGATGTGAGCAACCACTATCAACTACCCAAAACTTATTTTCTTGTTTAGCATGTAGGGAAGAGATAACTGTATCCTCATTTTTCTATTTCTCCTTCTCAAGAGGGCTTTCCTTTACTTGTTTATCTAAATTAGTAGAATTAGGTTCATCCTTAATCACCAAGAATAAGCATTCATTGTCATCTAGATCTTCATATTATGAATCTTCATATGAAATACTAGCATTCTCATTCACATAGTAAGCTTTGTTAATTTTATTTCCTTTCTTTTACTTCTCATATCCTTTTTTATTCCTTTTAGCTCTTTCTAGACACCTTCATACTTACCAGAGCCTTTTCTCATTCTTCTTACAAAGTTAGCTTATATTTTCATCAATTTTTTCTTCATTCGGATCTTCAACTTTTGTAGCTTTAATAGAAGTCTCTAATTTTCGTCCATTTCTTAGATTCAACTTCCTCATCTCATAAGATGCCAAAAATCCTAACAAAAGATCCTTAGTACAAGTCTTATAATCTATAGTCTAATCAATAACACTCACCTTCTCACTACAGCATCGGGAAGAGTTCTGAGAATCTTCTTTAAAATCTTGGTTTCATTTATAGTAGCACTGAGTGATCACATTCCAACCACTACCTCATCCAATCTCTGAAAAAAAGCTTTAACATTTTCATCTTTAGACATATGTATAAGATCAAACTATGTTTCCAAATTCTACAAATTTTCCTCTTTAACTTTGTCATCACCA
>VDFB02152189.1:0-36349 GCA_007258455.2 Sequoia sempervirens
GTCTGGGAGAGATAGAGGAAAAACATACTGTAACAATTATAAAATGATGTTTTCATTATTTTTCCAAAATTAGTAAACATAATACACTGAAAAGTACATGCATTATACAAGTGTATATAATATACTAGAATAATTACCTTAATGAAGGTATGCCAATCATCGCGTTTTCATCCCTAACCCAAATTCACCTTTCTTTGTTATTATATTGTTGTTTTATGTTAAGCAAATCCTATGAATCAAATTTTCATATGACTTCTTTTATAGCATTGCTTTACTGCTCTGTTAATAACCAAGGAAGGGAACTATATTAATTTGGTCTCCATCCCTATTTAATTGAATGACATTTTTCATTGCATGATTGGCTTCCTGAATGTCACTACAAATTTTGACAATTTTTTCTTTGTCATGCCTTCTATCCAATATTTTCCATAACGTTTCTGTTATATTCTTTCCGATATGCATTGTATTAAACAAATGCACAATTTGTAGTTGCTCATAGTAGGGCAACCTACTAAATTGTCTAGGATAACTTTCAGTCCCTGTGGAAGCTGACCATTAATGCCTTGAGACCTTCATGAAGCATATAAGTTAAACAAATTAACAATGACAATCATTGTCAATTACAACATGAGTAAACACAACACAATATAAAAATATAAATTCAAAACATATCATATATGATAGATAAACAATTTGATCTGATGTATAACCTTGGCGATTAATTCTATTATATTTCAACTTCCATAGGTGAGGTGACATTCTTCGTGGTTTTGATGTAGTCTCCTCTTTCCCATTGAAAAGATGTTTTTCAGTAGTTCGATACTTATGATTTCTATGGAGGAAGTGCCTATACTCATCAAACACATGCTTTCCTAAACTTGTTGAACAATGAGATTTCATCTTTGGACCACAAATTGGACATGCAAATTTTCCCTTTGTTTGAAGATCTGCAAGATCATATATAATTGATTAAATATGTCAATTTTTTTAATTATATATAATGAATAGATTATTTTAAAAACATGCATCATATCTACTTCTTCAAAAAAATATTGTTAAAGTGAAGTCGAATGTTATAACATACCACAAAAATGTGTTAGCCCTGGGGCATCATGAATTGTCCATACAAGCATTGCATGGAATTGAAATTGTCTTTTGTCCTATTGGTCTAGAGACATCATACATAGTGACGCATTCCATAACTTTAGTAACTCACAATAAGAGGCTCGACATATACATTCATATCTTTTAACTTGGTACTTACCTAGTTGAATGAACATAAACATTACATAATTATTATAACCATTTTACTGCAATATATATAAATTAATGTACATGACTATTGAATGAAAAAAAAAAGTCATTATGCAACAAATAAGATAAATGAGATGCTACTACGTTAAATAAAATTGATGTAAACAAATACATGGAACAATCATTGAAAACATTATGTGCTCCCCCTTTATTGACATCCATGGAGGAATGTTATTGTTGATAACAAAAACAGGCCACACCGAGTAAATAGATCTCAGCTCTCCAAATGGATTGACACCGTCCGCTCCCAATGAAAGCCTGAGATTACGAGGTTCTTCTTTAAAGTGTGGCCATTTTTCCTCCATGTCCCTATATGCAAAACCATTCGAAGGCATTCGAAGAATGCCATCTCCACTTCTATTCTGTGCATGGTAATCCATAAATTGTGCTAAGCTCTCACACCTAAATAATCATTGCATATGTGGAATAATGAGAATATAACGAAGAACCTTGCGAGGAACCTTTTTTGTTAGTTGATTTGTTCAATATCTATTGATATAACATTCCAGGCATTTTGTTGCAAATTCATGTTGTTTATGATATATAATATGATCATTGAGACATGCATTTATTGCTTGATACTCCATTCCGATATCTTTCATAATGCCAGATAAATCTCGGTATGAGCGAGGTAAAATATTTGATGGTGGTAACAAAAATTCACCAATCAATCTACAACAAAAAATAATTTGTTAATATGAAGAATATTAATGGTACATATTTCATCCTTTATTTACTAGTGATGAACTAACAAAAATTAAAATAGATGAAAAAAGATGACATATATGACATACCTTAACATTTATGAGATTGCTATGTTTGATAAACTATTCATAACCTTGAAGTTCAACAACAACAATACAACAGAGAGAAGAGTTGTTTGGGAGCCTTCATAAAGGGGCTGGTATGCTTTCTCAAGTACAGGTAAATCATGAACATCATCAAATCCATCTCAATCATCATGATAAGCTCTGCCACTAAATGTTTCATGGATCAATGTATCTGTACTATCATCTTCAACTGTGTTTTCTGGCACATGATCATCTTCTTCCATAGGATCATTAACTTCATTTTCGATATTCACAGCTCCATGTTCGTTTGCTTGCAAAACCACATTCTTCGGGCCGTGATAATCCATATCATGTGCCCTAGGGCGCCCCACCTTTATAATAATGATAGACACAAATAAACTATGATCATGATCAAGTGATTTTATATATATATATAAAATGTTAAAACGATATATAAACATTTACAAATTCAATCAATATAAACACATATAATGAACAACTTACTAATGGACGATAATCATGCCCCCTTCAACGTGACCATGCTGCCTATAATATTTTTCCACTTTTGTGATTAAAAATCATCTCGTCTTTAAGCCCTTGCAATTATTGCAAGGACAATAACATTTCCGATCACCCTTTGTTTTCAATCTAGCCCACAATCTATCAAGTGTCTCTTCATTTTGTTCTGGACTAATATTATCTGACTTGATTTTTCTTTACCAAGCTTGACTATTTATATCTTCAAAAAATATCAAACTCACACTCCAATAATTTTTATTCATAGACAGGTAACAAAATCTAATAATTTTGATATTTTACACCAAAAAAATTTGGCATGCAACCACCCCTGCAAAAGAGAAGATAGTATGAAGTTAATGACCCCAAAAAACACTTTAAAATTCTAATTCCAAAACTTATTAAATTCTAATTTTACTATGATTTCCAATCGTTAGACTCCTAAAATCAGAATATTGAACTTGATTGCAAACTTCCTACAATGATGGAGGTAGCGAGCTAGTAAGAGCAAGTGACCCATTCCTAAGGAGCAACAAGTCAGAATCATCATTGCTAATGTCAATAAAGATTTATCCTTTTAGTTCAAGATGCAATGTGTCACTTCTTATGACAAGCTTATCCCTAGGGCCTTGAACATTGAGAGATCCCTAATCGCACAAGGAAGCACACACTAGTAGAATTTGGAAAATAAATGACTAGGTGACTAAATTTTTTAGTCACAACAACTAAAAATGACTGAATTCTGCTCATTTTTTGCAACTCAGCTATAAATGAGTAAATAAATTACTCGTTTGGTCGTTGATTAAAAATTATTTAGTCACACAAATAAAAATGACTAAATAGTTAGTCATTTATTTAGTCACAATCCATTTGAATAAATAATTTAAAGAATCAAGAATATAGCTCACCAAAATAATCTAAAATGTTAATAAACACACCTAAAACTTTTGTCAAAATCTTATTTTCAGGCGTAGCCCACCAGAATGAAGTTTTCATTTTAATAAACATACTCTAAAACCTTCGTCAAAACATTATTTTCAAGCATAGACCACCAAAATCAAGAAGTGTTTCAGTAAAGAATGACAAAGAATGGTGAGGAAATGTGCATGAAAGGAGGAATAGGATTCATTGATTCTTATCTCATTCCCGCTCTGCTCAACAAATCTTACATTGTTCTCGCTACTATTTGTAATCTAGGTATTTACTTGACATATATTTGCATAATTTCAAATTCCTTCAGAGGCTTTTGAAGTATCAATGTATCCTATATAGGGTTTAGAATGATTTCTTGTAATTAAAAAAATAAATAAATGATGTATTTCCCTGTAATTAAATAATGTGGAGATCTCCTAAATCTACCCCAACACGCTATCCTCTTTGGCACTGTATTCATTACTCCAGCTACTAGGGTTTTGTATGTGACATTGTTAATATCTTCATGACCGTGGCTTTTAAATAGATCTCAGTCTTTGCTTTAATCCTTTTCATGGTAACCCTTGAGTTCCATAATCCACCTTCAATCTCTTCTAAGAACGTTGTCTTAAGCTAGACTGCATAGTATGCATATAAAGCAAGTCCTTCATACCTACCATTGTTCCAAACCGCCACGCACTGCCTTGCTTAAAATTTTTCCTCCATAAGAACAATAACATGTTTTAAAATCATGGTTGCTAGTGATTGACCATTAAGGTCACCACTTTCATCAAGATACAATGATATTTTTGTCTTGAAACTCAAGGAATTATGCAAGATAACATTGTGAATTGTTTGTTGTGTACAATTTGATTTTTTTTCACATTTACTGCTTTGCTAACTTCCTTTAAGACTGGGTATTGCACCCTCAGCTGCAATCTCAAATAGCTCACTCACTATCACTTGAAGATTCCTTTCATGAGCATCCTTCTATAAAATCAAACTATTTCCTATAGACTACCTACTTACTACAAGGGACTCATTGTTTCATGGTATTATAGATCTTAAGATCCTTCAACCTTATTGACACTACTTCACAGTCCACAAGGTATTATTCACTATTCTCCCATCTTTGATGAGTCTCAAAATACTACTCAAACATGCAATCCACTACCTCCATTATACATTAATGGCTAAGAAGAAACATTGAACTTATGATTACCACTATTACTTCATTTGGACAGTCATTCCCTGATTGCATTTGCCTTGTCTAACACTACCAAAAACATTTGAAAAACCCTTAAGGTCAGCAAGGGGGTAAGGAAACTCACTGTTAAAATCTCCACTTTACTATGCAAGGTTTGAGCTTTATTATCTTTTCATTGCTCAACTTCTTTTTGACTGTCACATCTCAAGTGACTGCCATTCTTCTTATCGTAGATTGCATTTACAAATGTCACTAAGCTACATAGTGTGCTTGTTATTGGCTACAATATTTAGATTGCAAGATTTTGTTATTAGCTACAATGTCTCAATCTTTATGGTATTGCAACCTCACTAATCTGCTAGAGTTATTGTTTATGTTTCTACGGAGGCCTAGGGTTTGTACCCTAATCATGCTCTTACCAATGCTTCTGTTGGTATTAAAAAACAACCTTAAATCTTGGCTCAGAAAATTAGTTGTCTTGACAAGGTTGTGGTATGATCTTGGATTGTATCCTAGAGTGTGTGGGAAGCTTGTGTTTGATCATTAAGGTATGTAAACTCGATCAGGGAAATGTATCCTATATAGCATGGGTCTTGCTTTAATAATTTCCATAATGGTTATTAGCAGATCACTTTATTATAGTTTGTGGTAACCCAAGATTGCATTCAAGTATGTAACACACTTGGTTTGTAGTTTAAGCTATACACTTTTAAGTAACATTCATAAGGTTTAGAAAATCTTGATCACTCTCTAGAATAGCCCATTAAACATGGGTTGTGCTTGAATGCACTACATAATTGATATAACACAACCACTCGCATATCAACCGAGTTATAGGCTCTTTATTGCAGCAAGAGGTAATCACTCTTGGATCATGCTATAATTACATCGTAACTGTTAAAATTGAGACAACTGAATGCACTCATTACACCTACATTATACAACTTTGAATTAACTACATTATATGAGTGCCTCCATTTCTATCACAACATAGCCACATTAAACTTGGGTCACACATGAATGCATCCTATATTTGTTATAGCACAATTGTGCCACATGACCAATAGAGTTAGATCACATAATTACCACAAAAATCTTCCTTGGTTGTGATCTTATGGTGATTCCACACAAAAAACTGGACATGAAATTCTCAAAACCCTAAACCTCTAAAAATGAAATATGATGACATGTTTCTTTAAAATATGATTTTCAAACCTGGATCTACAAATGACTTCACAACTACCGCAAAAAGACAATGACTACCCTCAACTTTGGCGATATCTTCTTGATTTTTTTGATTTTTCCCAAGAAAATCGTCCTTAGTTCTCCACAAACTGTCTCAAGTAGAGAAAATTCGCAAGTATAGCAAAACACTATTGCAATAAATCAGTGAACTCACTTTTCTTTATGTCGGCCACAATTTGATTTTTTTCTTATTTTTCATGTTTGTCGAAATTTTGACGAAACCCAGGTTTGTCAAAATTTCGACGAACATCGGGGATAAAATTTTAAAAAATTGAAAATTACACATCAAATTTTACAAGCACCCGACAATATATCAAATTATACATATTTCGTCAAAATTTTTCATTGGATTTTGTAGTCAAATTAGTTAGTGTTTTCTTCGAAATGTTTCTCTGGTCTTCTTTCCTTCTTGACATCCTTTGCAGATAGTGCTATTTGGTTTGGTCACTCTTGGAAAATCTCTGACTGCTCTTGTTGAATTTATCCTTACCAAGTTGTTGAAGTTGATGTGACACATCCTCCGGTGCTAGAGCCAACTGTTATTGGACTGAGAGAATAAGCATATTTTTGTGGCTCCTTCTAGTTTATACATATTTTCACTTGTTCTTTTTCTAGCTCCAATAATAGTTCTGGATTTCTTTTGGATCTCACAACCATCGTCCTGAAATACCACATTATAGCCATTTTCGCACATCTGTCCAACACTTAGAAGATTATGATGTAAACCCTTTACATAGTAAACATTTTCAGTGTTATGTTTTCTATCAAAGGTAATAGAACCAATTCCAACAATCTGTGTTGTTTTATCATCTCCTTGAAATCTAACAGAACCTCCATCATATTTCTCAAGCTTTACAAACTTACTTTTATCACCGGTCATATGATTTGAACTTCCACTATTAATCAACCTTTCATCTCTATTTCTTTTAACAAATAATGCAACTTCAGTGTTATCATTAGATTTCAGAAAAATGTTAGAGATATCAAATCTAGGTTCATCCTTTTCCACCAAAAAAAATAATCCTCATGATCTGATTCATCATCTGATATTCTAGCATTCTCATTGACATAATAGGCCTTCTTATTGATCTTTTAAAACTATTTCCTTGTTCCTTTTTCTAGACACTTGGTTCCTAAATGACCAATCTTTTCACATCTAATACATTTAAGAAGCAACATACCTTTGTAGTTTCGGTACCTTTCTTCAATTTCCTTATGAAGTTTGTTTCCAACTCTTCTGGACTTTCACTATCTAGATCTTCTTCTATCTTTGAGGCTTTGAAGGTAGTTTCTAACTTACCCTTTTCTTTTCCAAATTTCCTCATCTCAAACACAGTAAAGGTACCAAATAGTTGCTCTCTGGTGAATTTCTTTGGATCATACACTTCCTTAATAGCTAAGATCTTGTCATTGTAACTCTCTGATAGGGTCATCAAAATTTTCTCCATTACATATTCATTTTTCAGAGTACGTCCTTGATTTTTGAATTCATTTACTGCACTATCAACTCTTTGAAAGTAGCTTGCTATATCCTCACCATCTTCCACCCTCAAGTTTTCATATCTGTGCTTAGCTATCAACTTCTTTGATAATTTGACTCTATTATTTCCTTCATAGATTTCTTTCAACTTTTCCCAAACTTCATAAGCAGTGCCCAATGAAATAAATTTTGTTAACTCAGTCTTAGACAAACCACTAAAGATTGCATACCTTGCCTTTTCATTCTCTTCATAGGATCAAATCTCATCCGTAGTAGAAACACATTTTGTGGGTTCAACATATTTTATCTCAACAACTTTCCAAGTCTTGTAGCCTAGAGAGATTAGGTAAACTCTCATCTTCACTTTCCAAAAACTATAGTTAGATCCATCAAATACATGAATTTTCAGTTTGTACGCTATTGGATCTACCCCAAGCGGTTAAGCTCTTCTTCGAGGAAACTAGCTTTGATACCAATTGTTGAACAATTTGGATAATTGAGAGGGGGGTGAATTAGTTATTATAATTTTTTTTTCTTGAATTTAATTAATTTGGAGCAAACTTAGATCATTCGGATAAGCATCTAACAGAAATGAACATAAAAGCACATAACAAACACCATGCACAATGAACACCAAAATTTACGTGGAAACCCAAGAAGGGAAAAACCATGGAGAATGCTAATTCTCAATTATAAAACACCGGTTAAGGTGATTTTTACAAAGGCTCACTACTGGTGGGCTCACTGCTTGGTTATTACAACCAAAGATAAAAAGGATCATTTCCAAAAGAGAAAGGCTCATTTCTAACAAAAAGGGCTCATTGCCAGAAAAAATGATGAAAGGGAATCCATCGCTAAAATGACTATCACCAACAATGACATTGGTTATAATCTCACTTTCTGCTACCTCTAGTCATATAATTTCGCTTACTTCACAATGTTTGGATCTTCAGATTCGCATTCATCACACTTGCTTTCATCGAACAAAATCAACTTTTACTTATACCATTCCATGCTTCCAAAAAATTCTAAGTCATCCAAACACAATTCCTTTCCATGCTTCTAAGTCAACCAAACACACTTTGAATTAGGTCACCACAAAAAAATTCCCTAGCGGAAAGGAATTAAACATGGACCAAACAAAACCTCCTCGCTCAAATCAACACACTACATTTATCATGATATCCGGAACCAAAGAATAGGATATACATATTACAATATTTCAGAGCATGTTAACCAACTTCTAGATCGATCTAGACCTATAAGAGTGTATCTCATTATGTTGCAAAAGGAATAGGACTAGGAAAGACATGATCAAAGATAGATCATTATAGCACAACATCCAAAACCACGCCAATCCAAATCACCAAAGATTTACAGCTAAACCTTAGTCACTTAACCAAGATATGTTGACATCAATGAAAACCATTAATGACAACAATCAACAACATCACATCTCAACATATTCCAATATGTATCACTAAAATTTCTAGAACTTTTACAAAATATGACCCTAACCACTCCTCATTGCACATCTTGCTCATCAATTTGTGTTGAATTTGTTGGGTCCTAAAATTGTTGCTCCACAATCTTAGAACTCTTCTCACCTTTAGGGCTAGGATTTTATTGTTAAGAAGGTAATATTGGGCCTCATCAATAAATTGAGGAGGGTTAAAGGCCTATAGAAAAGAGTGGGTAATTTCTCTTGTATTTTGGGTCAACTTAAAATTGGGAGGGTATTTCTAGAGGTGTGGAATTAGTACCTGGCTTTGAACCAATTAAGATGTAGTATGAGTGCAACAATCAACAACTATATCCAATGTACACTTGACCCCTATGTTTGTCACTAGGTCAATAAAAACTAGTTACATATAATCTCTTATTGATAAGGCACCTATAAATGATAGTATTAATATAATCTCCTTATATGATTTCATTTATTATTTCATACAAAGTGGCAAGGTGCAAACATGCATGACATGATTCTCTAATGATTTATCTATCTAGGTTTGCTTAAGATTAGTCCTTAGTTTGTAATATTGAATCATGACCATGTATATTCTAATCTACATCTAATGTACTCCTACTTCTAACATGAATGGAGGTTGCTTAAATGATGAATATTTGATCTTTCACCATTGTGGATTTGTGATACCCCTCATGTTGTTGTTACTCTTATGGACAGATCTTGTACTTGGTTGTGTGGGTGATCAGTTCACCATTTTGGTTGTGCATGGATTTATGGCTTGGTTGATTAGTTGCATTAGATTTTACATATGTTGTTAGATGATACTTTTTTATGGTGATTATGTTATATGACTTTTGTGGTGTTCTTTAATAATATATATGATGATGTTGCAAGTTTTATGCTGTTATATTGTTTGGTGTGTTTATTTGTGAGTCTTGGTGAAAGGACAAAGTGGCATCACTTGCTTGCAAGTGCCCTGTCACCCTGCGATTACCTTTCACGGTGTGTTTTCTAAGGAGATTTACATGCTTCACGACATTTGTTTCTATGCAGGATGCAGGTACCAAGTCTTGATTCCACCTACTTCGGCAGGACAGGGCGAGCATCAAAATAAACTCAACGGGATTGATGTTAAAAAAAGGAGTGGTTAGGAAAGAATTCCCGTCCCAAGTCCGTCTACTATGAGTCTTTGGTTGTCTTTGCTTTATTTATCTTTGAATGGGAATGTATTAGTGTTGATTCATATTTAGTTGTAATTTAATTAAATTTTGTTAAGTGTGATTTAATTAATTTTGTTAAGAGTTGTTAAAGTTAACTATATTTAAATGGATTAAGTAATATTATGGTTAAAAGGATAATTTAAATAAAATATAGGCTTTGTTATTATTTAGAATGTGAGAGTTTCTATTTTAATTTAGAGTTAATTAAATTGTTTTTAAAGACTATATTATTATTATTTGAAAGTTAAATAAAATAAAATATAAATAAATAAATAAAAAATGATTTTTTTTAAATTATTAAATTTCTTGCATTGGATTTGTACGGGAGTAGTGGAGGAATGAATGTAGTCTATTGGGGAAATTATTCCTGGAAGAAAAAGAGGCATGGGGAACAGAAGCTCTTCACGGGAAAATTTTGGCAGAGGATAGTGGGAAGAAAAGAAGCTGGGTGGAGAATTTGGGTTTTTGGGGGAAATATTTGTAAAATTGGGAGTAAGCTGTAGGGTTCTAGAAGATTTTCTTGTTGGCTGGAGGTGAAGCTTCTGGGAGGAGTTTTTAAGTTGCAGGCTACCATGGAAAAGTTTGGTACAACTCTTACTTCTACAGTCTACAGGAAACAGGTATTTCACTGTATTTAATTTGTTTTCTTTGTAAAATGATTTCTTCTGGTGTATATGAAGTATTGTCTATTTTCTTCGAGGAAATTAAAATTTTTCTGTAGAAAACCTTGTTCCCGACTGTTGCCGTTAAAACTTGTGTTACCTCTGTATATTTTAGTCAAAAACCCCGCAGTTGAACATAGGAAATTTAGAGTATTTTTGTGCAAGGAAAAATGGAAATAAACACAGGGAAACTAGAAGAACCACTGCGCAAAACTTCTTATTGCCTGTGGATAATTATAGTGTTTCATTTTCTCTGTATTTTATCACTTTGAAAATAAATTAAGATTCCAATTATTTCTTATGTTTTGGTGGAATTGCTGTTCCTCTATATTCTTCTGGTTGTGAAATTTAAATTTAAATATATAATTATATACAAATATATATATATATATATGTATTGAGCGTAAATTGTATTTTATAATTTTTCTGTCATCTGTAAAATAGATTTATATTCCGCCAGTACAGAAATAATGAATTAAATTCCTTTATTTCTTTAAAATAATAAAAATAAATAAATAAATATATATATAAAACTGACGAAATTTCGTACTCGGAATTCGTCAGAAATTTATATATATATATAGTGATGTTTTATTTAATAGTACCGAAATTTATAAAAAGAAGAAGAAATTTTAACAAATTTTTAGAATAGAATTCATATTTTTATGGGAAGGGATGGCTACAGCTGTACCCCACCCCTGCGTAGCCCATAAAGGGCCGTGCACAACAGTCGAAGGACTGTTGTACAACAGTCTTTAGACTGCTGTACATAGTCCTTTGGGGGCTGCGTCCTCCCCTATGGGGAGGTACGCAGCTCCCAAGAGGGCTTGCTTAAATTTAATTTTATATTTTAAAATAAATACATATATAAATATATATTTATTTATAGATTTAATTTTATTTTTATATATATGGGTATGTAAGTTATTTGCAACAAATTTATGGTTAATAGGATTAATTTGAAATAGAAAATTTATCAAATATATATATATTTGAGGATTTTTAGTTTAAATTTATTTAAATGTTTTTATTGGTGTAATTAATTGAGAGAATTAGTAAGTTGTCTTTTGAGATGGTGTTTCAATTCCTCCTTACTAGACTTATGGTTGTTTAATTTTATTGAATTCTTCATTGGGTTCCTTAGTTGGATTATCAACACGTGGGTTCTATAATTTATTCAATTTATTTAGGGGAAAGAGTCGTTACAACTTCCAGAGGTTTTGGGAATTTGGTGCATAATGTTAGGAGGCTTTTATAATGGAGATTTGATTTCATTTGGTTATTGATCGTGATCTTGTGTATATCTTAAGTTGTATCTGTTTGTTCTGTTACTTGGGTCACATGTCTATAGCGGGATGGATTTGCCTCACGATTGTTTCTAGTCTATGTCCCATGTATTTGAGGGTAAGATCCCTTTGATTGTGATGTGAGTTGGGAATTCTAGGGAGAGTGGCTCTATGTGGGCGCCGGTGCACAAAGGGGTTGCCAGGATAACCCACAGTAGAGTTAGTGTAAAAAGTGAAAACCTAACTAATTAATTAGGGGATTGGTAGTTAAACACTAAAAGATAATGATAGATTCCTCGCTCACCTGTTAGGGCTTCCAAAGAGTAAAGGTGGACAAGAAGGCCGTGGTTGGCATAATCGTGATCTCATTTTCATGAGTAACGCATGATTCCGCATGAGTCACCCTATGGGGCGGCGCCTTGAAATAGGCAGTCAGGATAACCATAGATGGAGGCGGCACCTTGTGATAGGATGTCAGGATAATCCATGAAGGCCATGCGATGACACTCTCCTCTAGCCTTTCCCTTAGTCGCTTCAACTGAAATCCTCTGGAAGTAATTTTATTGTTTTGACTTGGAGTCGTTTGTTGTCATGTTATGTTAGTAGACTTTTGTTGTCACCTTTCCTTTGTGTATGAATTATTTTCCATGTTTGGTGTTGAGTCATATGTGTTACTTTTGACGTCTTGGTCGAGAATCCTTTCTTAACTACTCCTAGCACAGGGGTGGTCAGGTGGAACGTGCTTCGCACCCCATTGGGTTTCCCATTTTGCAGTTATACCCTCAGTGCAGAGATTGTGGTGACAATTTGTACCAGATTTATGTATCTTCAGATGTGTATATTTATACTTTATTCATATCTTGTAAATTGTATTGTAACTCGCCCATGTGTTGGGATGATGAATCTTGTAATTTGGATATATGGTTATTGGAATTTAGTTTGTAATATGATGTATTGAATATCACTTTGTAATGCAAACATTGTTCACATATGTAATTATATATATTTGATGTTGATATGTTGAGTAAATTAGTTCTCATTATTTCCAAGTTTTATTGGTTATGTAATCTTGTATAACATATGTGGTTCTTTCTTATTTTGATGCTTAGCATTTATCACTTTTATATGAGAAATCATATCCGTGGAATAGAATGTTGGATTAGTTAAGTTTGTTAATGGGTAGTTAATGTAATGTATCCTCGTGTACCCCAAGGGACTTAGGAGTTTAGTATGTATTTGTAGTTATGTTTGTTGCAATTGATAACTTAGTACTTCTACTTTATGTTAAAAAAAATAAAAATAAAAATAAAATTGTTGTGTAGTTAGTTGTCCTTTGGGGTTTGCGCGACGGGGTGTTACAGGATTGGTGATTAATCCATTGGACAAAAAAGTCATGGAAAACAAAGAGGAAAGAGATACCATTAGACAAAGTATCAACATAACTAAATTTCATTTATATAACAATCAAAGATTACATCATATGTAATAGACATACTTTATAATTCATCTCAGAACTACAATAACCTATATGCAACAAGCGAAAAAATATTACAAATAATTTTTAACGTGTTAGATGTCACCCTTCATCTAACCCCTATTACATTCATACCAACAAATGTGGTGAGAGGAAAGACATAGCCACGATTATGCATTTGTCTGATTCATTACAAAATTCCATGGAGACATACCATTACATGGAGATATGTTTTTACAAAATTGTACTACTCTTCACAAGATGTATTCCTTCACTTCTAGCTTAGACTAAGAACATTTGATTCCTTAGAATTAGTTGTAAATTTTCTCAAACCAAAAGATTGGCTCAATGATAACCTTTTGAATGAATACAAATTTAGTATTTTTAGATCTTCAGTATAGGAACTCAATTTACATGCAAGAATCTTTGAATGATGAGGAAATATTCAATAGCATGAAGAAACCCTTATCCTTTAGATTGCAACTATCCTACATATTAATGGGGAAACTAGGTTTTGGTGTGCAAGCCAAAGAAGAGCTCATGAATTCGTTGGAACAATGATCATGAGATGACACAAGGTCCATTGAGGTTGATATTTAAACCACCATATTAATGTCATTATGGGTCACTTTCATCTTTTTCCATTGCTAAAAGTACATGTGAATATGTTCTTTTAAAATTAATAATTATTTTTGGGTAACAAAAATTTGATTAGGTAGTTGTACGGTCAAATTGGATGAATAATGGTGACTTGGGTTGTGCAACAAGGTAGGTGGGAGTGAATAGTGAAAAATGTGGGAATTTTAAGTTTTCAGGGATCAGGGGTTGGGGATACCTCATAACCCCTACCATTGTTAGGGGTTGGGGATCAGGGATATGAAATACTTTATTTAAAAAAAAAAGATATGGGTATTCTTATATATCTCTAACTTTGAAAGGAAATATGAAGGAAGTTATTAGGATTCAGCAATTGGAGGTACCAAATAATTAATCTCTTTAGGTATGTAAGTAAGAATATTAAGAAAGGAAAAATTCAAATTTTTGATCATGAAAGAGAGTGAAAGTAGGAAACAAATGAAAGGTATGCCAATATGGGAAATTCTGATATCCTAATAAGAAAAAAGGAAATGATGGAGTTGGGTGAAAAGGCATACTTAGAAGAGAAACTTCAAAACTCCAAAATTCAACATAGTCCTTAGAACTAGAGAAGCTAGTGTGGTTTCATATGAGCCACGTAAACAAATAAAAGTTTAGAGTGTGCTGTTTAAGCTTTCCCTAGCTAGAATTACCACAACTAGATGGAGGAGGAAATATCATATTAGAACTTGAATCATTTTTATAGACAAAGATTAAGAAGATGACATGGATTCAACAACAAAGGAAAATAGCTCACAAATTCGAAAACCCTGCCAAAGGAAAATACAACTTGAGAAGATGACATGGATTCAACAACATCCATGGTTAGCATTGAGGACAATGTTCTTTGAAGTGGGTGTATGTTATTCCCATAACTTCTTTGGTGTATCAAGTTATGGATTTTCCAACTTTTGGTGTGCATATAACCTTTTGACTTGGTTGTTTGATAATATTTAGATTTAATAATTATAGTTATTAACCTAGTTAGGATTGTGTGGTCACCAAAGCCTAACTATCATAAATAGATAGTCACTTAGCATTTGGCATCATAGCAAGAAGTTTGTTCTCATTGTAAGGAGCATGAAGGTTGCACTTTTGAAGTGGTTTAGTTTGATATTTAACATATTGTCATTCATTTCATTTATGTTTGGTTCATAGGTTGGGGAAATTTTTTGAGGTTGGGTTCGTTTATATAAAAACATAAAAAATAAAAAATATATAAATATTTGCAGCAATAAGATTTGTTCAAAATACACCACCATATTAATAGTCAAATATTAGTCAAATTATAATGTCATGATATAGATTAAAGTTAAAAAATAATAATATCAAGTGTCGAAAATCAACCATCATTGATCATCGATCAAATATCATATGGGTCATAAGAATATCATCATCACCATCCATATTAGATGATTTATGTAGTGGTGAATTAGAAGAACCACAAATAGTGCCATTGACATTGGCACTACCACTAGAATTCTCATGCTCACTAGCCAACTCATATTCATTGTCAACATCAAGCATAACAAAGTGGGAAATGGAAGAATCCAATTCAAGATGCTCTGGCTCAATATCCCACTTGTGTCCCCTTCTTTGTAGGCACTTTCTTTGTGTGTAAGGAGTTGCAAGTTCGACTGTACATACACCAAGTCCTCTACCTTTTTTGAATGTAGTATATTGTGCTTTATTGAGTGGATGAAGGAGTATGTGCTCCAATTGAACCATAGATTTTATGGTTAGGATGGAATGCTAAGTCTCTTTTGCTCAATTAGGGTCTTTCACCTAATGGTAAGAGATAGATCCCACACCTAAAATCTAGGTGGTTCACTCAAACTAGTGTATGTATGATGGAATTAAGCCTAAATGCAATGATCTAAATATAACTAGATGATGAAATCGATTGATTAAGTATGCAAAACCTAAGAAATGTAACATGTTTGAAAACACATTGTGTAATGTAAAAACACCTAGAAATGAATATTAAGCTGCAATAGAAATGGACCAAGCTGAAAGTGTGCACCTGAGATATGGATGGAGACTGGAAATGACTTTTGAAATGCTATTGATGTTGATTTTTAGGCCTAGTGGGACTCATTTTCCATTTTGGGCGAATTAGTCCCAGATTTGGGAAACTATTCCAAAGCCCGTTTCAGACAAATGGGTATCCAAAACTGTAGAAAACAAAAATTAGGCTTGGGAGTGGAACTTATTCACCACCCATGGTGAATGAGTCCAAATTTTTAATTTCTAAATATTCAAAGGTGGAATCCAGAGCTTTCGGTTTGCACTTTTTGCTTCTACAGGTGTCCGATTATGAAATTGTTGGATTCAGGCCTGAAAGTCACTTTTTGTTGATATTTTTCCTTAAACAATGAAGAGAAGACTTAAAAAACTTTACAAATTGATCTTCAATGATTTCCAAGTTTCCAAGATGCCTAAATTTGCAAACACATAAGACAAGAAAGAGAAATGTTGGATGTTAGGGCATGGGGGTTTGCCTTGGTCAAACTCCTTTTAGGTAATTAAACCAAAATAGAGAAAGAATGTAATGAAGCATGCAATAATGGAGTAATTACCTTGCCATGATGATTGATCTTGAATTTATGTAGTAAAACATGAAGAATCCACCCTTGAATGTCCTTGGAGGCTTTCTTGATGACTTGCAATGATGAAACCCTAATTGGCTTGACTTGATAGAGAAGATAGATGATGAATGAATGATGAGAGATGTGTGAATGAGTTGGGAGATGAATGGGGGTTAAAATGGATGGAAAAACACTTATTTATACACACTTGTGCCCTAGTTACCCAATAATACATTATAGGCCAACATAAGGTCTTTTTGAATAAAAACCTGAAAGACAAATTAGAATTATTTTGAATTTGGAGCTGAGGAACTCATTCGCCACCCATGGAGAATGGGTCCCACTCTAGGCTTGTAAGTGGGTGTCAGGAATTCAGTTGCATTTAATGTTGTTTGTTGGGTTTACATTCAAAAATACACTTAATTGAGTCTTATGACTGCATAAAGGGGTCATATAAAGCATAAGAAAGGTGTAAATAGTGAAAAGAAGCCTAGAAAAGTGTGAAATCTTGTTACAAGACTTTACAAAACTTTAGAATAAGACTTGATAAGTGATGAAAAGGTGATTTTTAGGTGAATTGTAATGAAAAGAGTCTAGAAAAGTGTAGAAATGTGTTACAACACTTCACAACACCTTCACAAGACATTGTTAAATGCATTTTATTCAGTTTGCAAGGGTCCAATACCTAGTGTGGATGTGTAAAACACCTCACAACACCAAATCAAGGCCTCCTTAAGTCCATTTTATCATCAATTATTCCCAAAATCAAGTAAGTTTCCTTTTTTCTATGGTACATTTAGCCCCCACTTTAGTGAGAGGATGAACTTGCTTCAAACTCACATTAAAGTAGACATTCGAGAGAGATCCGTGTGTATAGATGCAGATGACAGAATGAAAAAGATCAAGAAGGAAATCAAGCCCCCAGGATCTAAGATCCTAAGTCAAATCAACAAGATACATAATCATACAATGGAAAGAAAGGAAAACAAGGTGGAAAAGATGCGCTCACTCTGGGGCCATAGAACATCAAGTTGTTTGCAGGGTGAGATATCCCAAAGAAGTGGTTTAGTGAGAAAGTCATGCCAGTGTGTTGGCTTCCCACCATATAATGAGAAATTCATGCCAGTGTGTCAACTTCCTATTATACAAACCATACCAAAGTTATGCTTCTGATAACATTGATAAGGCACCACAATATAATGCTTTTTGTAAATGTTTTTGAATGTAATGTAAAAAATTTATTAAAGGGGATTTTGCTTTGTTCATGTAAGGTATTCTTATTAGGGAGAATTGTGTCTAATGTATCCAAGAGAGGAAAATTCAGGGTGTCAAATCATTATCCATGGGATGCTTTGTTCATATCAGGCCACTTCAGTTGATCATACACTCTTGGAAGGCATCAAACCCAATGACACCACCAAGAAGAGGACACTTCACAAGAAAAAGTAAATCACGCTGTGAAATTTGCAAAAGGATGTTTCCTATGTATGCCCCCCACTTTAAAGCGGTTGCTAACACCATTACTATGAGAAATTGCTTTAAAGTAGAAGAGGGTATGAGAGCTTATCCGAAAAGCCCTGTGCCAAGGCATATGTTTTCGATAAGCTACATCATGAAGAAAGATAGTATGTCACATACGAGTCAATATTAATATATGTCATCCACATCCCAAGCTTGACCTTATATGTTCATGAAAGGTTAATGACAAGTCAAAAGAGATAGTGACAAGTGACATACAAGGACAAGGCTATCGAAACCCTTTCCCCCCACTTAGTGTAGGAAAAATTTGAGCCTGAAATGGATGAAAGGAAGTATCAGGTAGAGGAATTAGGTGCTCTAGCACAAGGAAGAGCACCACACTCCTTTATATGTTGAATGGTGTTGTGCAAAGTCTGAGAGGAGAGTGGAGATAAGGGAGATACCCCTAGATATTTCTTGAAAGAGTATGATATGTTAGTTTTGGTCATGTGTTCATTACATCCATGTATAGGAGGAAGAGTGTAACTGATACCAGAACAATCTTCCAAGTTAGATGAAGGGGGTGTGTGTTTGTGAGGAGTGGTTTCTTTACAAGAACACAAATCCTTTTTAATGTTATGTGTCGTTGCTTCATGAGGGATGGGAGTTATATTTCCCCCATCACCACCATGGGGTGATTTGGTAGAACTAAGTTGAGTGAATGGAACACAAGGTTGTTTGGGTTGAGATTGGGATATTGAAAACCCTCCCTTAAAGGGAGGTGTGAAACTCCAATCACTACTAGAACTTGTGTCTGAAAATGAGTCATTTGTATATGACTCTTTGGACCATGAGGGTGAGATTTTGGAAATGTTATGGAAAGGAGGTGTAGAATCTAATGACCCCCAATTATCATGAAATAGTTTTGTTGTAGGTGAAGAGTTGGGACCAACTTGTATAGGTTCAAGTTTTGATCTAGGAATGAAAGGAACAAGGGAGTTGGAAGTGTTGTGATTAGTTGTCGCATAACTTCACTCATCTACATCAATTGTGTATATCTTGTTGTTATATTCAAATTTCATTACACGGTGAAGGGTAGATGGGACTCCTTTCATAGCATGAATCCATGGTCTCCCCAGGAGAAGATTGTATGGAAGGGGTCCTTACATGATATGAATAGAGGTAGGTAGCACTACAGGTCCGACCTCAATAGGTAATGTGATCATCCCGAGTGGTTGCCTATTAACATTGTCAAAGCCATGAATATGAACATCATTAAGTTGAATGAAATTTTTGTCCATGCCAAGTTTGTGTAGGAGGTCCATGGTACAAACATTAATTTCTACTCCATTGTTGATGAGAGTGTGCCTAATTAAAGTTTCATTAATGATCACCTTTATCATCAAGGGATCATTATTTTTTTGAATTTCAAGTGAGGGTAGTTCATGTTTAGGGAATGTGATTTCTGAATAGGTGGCTTGCATAGGATGAGAGGAGGATGTTACATGATTCAATTGTATGTAAGATTGGATCTCCTCCTTTTGTATTTGTAACATTTCATGAAAAAGGAGTTTGACTGTCGGTGAGAGTTGAATGAGTTTCCATATAGATATATTAGTAGGAGCCTTTTTAAGGTCTTCAACACTAGGAAATTTTTGAAAAAAAGGTAATGGTGTAGGAGTGTTTTGTGGTCCCCTAGATGTTTGAGTCACTAAGTTACAACTTAGCAGTTGCAAAACATTGTTATGCTTAGATTGCATCATGGGTTTCAAGACATCTCTAAATTTTTTGTGTGATTCATTAATGTAAGGTGGCTTAGGAAGCTCACTAATTAAAGGAGATGCCACTTGTGTCATCATAACCTCAAGAATTTTGTCTTTACTGGCATGATGTGTTGGTGAAGGGGAGTCAAATGCCACTTTATGATTGTCTTGCATTATGATAGTTTTCCTAGGAGGAGAGTTTTTAGGAGAACAACAAGCCAAATGTTTTTGACATTCATAGGTTGGTTCTTCTAAAAGGACTTCATCGCAAGTAGGGGAATGATCAATGGTTGAATATTTTTTCTCAAGAGGGGTTTTGCTAGGTGAAGGGGGACAACTAAGATATTCATGACCTTCAGCGATTGTGTTATCTAATATCAAATTATCTACTTCACAACTAGGAGAGATACAAGAAGAAAAAATGTTGTTGTCATGATTACCTATGGTTGTATTGTCTTGTTTGCCAATGTCTTGTCCCTTGAGAGAGGTAAGAGGAGAGAAACAACTAGGATTCTCAAAACTCTCATGGATTGGTTCTTCTACCAAAATATCTTCGTCACCAATGGGAGAGATATTAGGAGAGGAACAAATATGATCGTTAGGAATGTCCAAGGTTGTAGTCTCTTTCACAAAAAAGAACTCTCATAGGGAGGGGATAGGAAATATTTCTTAGCATGTCTAAATATGAAAGACACTAACATTGTGTGAAAAAAAAGAAAAAGCAAATGTAACCATTTCATGCAATGTTTCAACAATATAAATAATGTATGTGCAAAGATGCAAAACATTTGCATCCAATATGTGTAATATTTGAAGAATGAATATGCAAGAATAAAAAGCACTTTCAACAAAATTATGCAAAGTTTGAGGAATAAAAACATTGTATATGAAAAAGTGAAAAGTAGTTTTATCGATGTTATGCAAAATTTTAGAAATGTAAGCATTTTCAGATGTAAGGATGTTTGCAATTGAAGTGCTTTGAAGAATGAGTAATCTAAAATGATGTTTTTGAGCTAGATGCATAAAAAAATGTTCCAGAAACTTTCCAGAATAATACTATATGATACTAGGAGGCTTAGGAAGGAAAAAAATGAGGTTTCTGATGCAGTAATAGACAATCAAAAATCTAGACATGGACTAATTCGCCCAACATGGTGAATGAGTCCCAGTAATGGTTTTTTGCAAAATTTTCAAAAATTTTGAATTGTTTTTGATGTGTTTAGTGTTGTATGATGCAAACCTAAGATGGAGATGTAGAATTTCAGAAAATTTTAAGGAAATTATATTAAAAAATGCAATATAATTAACCTTTTCACTAATGCAAGTTTTTGAAACCCTAGAATGCAAAACAATACAAAATCTAATGCATGCAAGCTATTCCTAGGATGATAATGGACTCCAAATCAGAAAAGAAAGTGTTATAAAAGCAGGTTCACCAAAATTAACCATATATTTTATGGTTAGGATGGAATGCTAAGTCTCTTTTGCTCAATTAGGGTCTTTCACCTAATGGAAAGAGATAGATCCCACACCTAAAATCTAGGTGGTTCACACAAACTAGTGTATGTATGATGGAATTAAGCCTAAATGAAATGATCTAACTGTAACTAGATGATGAAATCGATTGATTAAGTATGCAAAACCTAAGAAATGTAACTTGTTTGAAAACACATTATGTGATGCAAAAACACTTAGAAATGAATAGTAAATTGCAACAGAAATGGGCCAAACTGAAAGTGTGCACTTGAGATATGGATGGAGACTAGAAATGACTTCTGAAATGCTACTGATGTTGATTCTTAGGCCTGGTGGGACTCATTTTCCATTCTGGGTGAATTAGTCCCAGATCTGGGAAACTGTTTCGAAGCCTGTTTCAGACAAATGGGTATCCAAAACTGCAGAAAAAAAATCAGGCTTGGTAGTGGGACTTATTTGCCACCCATGGAGAATGAGTCCATTTTTGAATTTCTAAATATTCAAAGGTGGAATCTAGAGCTTTCAGTCTGCACTTTCTACTTCTACAGGTGTCTGATTTTGAAACTGTCGGATTCAGGCTTGAAAGTCACTTTTTGTTGATATTTTGCCTTAAACAATGAAGAGAAGACTTAAATTTTTTTGAAAATTGATCTTCAATGATTTCCAAGCTTTCAAGATGCCTAAATTTGCAAACACACAAGACAAGAAATAGAAATGTTGGATGTTAGGGCATGGGGGTTTGCCTTGGTCAAGCCCCTTTTAGGTAATTAAACCAAAATAGAGAAAGAATGTAATGAAGCATGCAATAATGGAGTAATTACCTTGTCATGATGATTTATCTTGAATGTTTGCAATAAAACATGAAGAATCCACCCTTGAATGTCCTTGGAGGCTTTCTTGATGACTTGCAATGATGAAACCCTAACTTGCTTGACTTGATAGAGAAGATATATGATGAATGAATGATGAGAGATGTGTGAATGAGTTGGGAGATGAATGGGGGTTAAAATGGATGGAAAAACACTTATTTATACACACTTGTGCCTTAACTACCAAATAATACAACATCATAGGCCGACATAAGGTATTTTTGAATAAAAACCCGAAAGACAAATTTGAATTATTTTGAATTTGAAGCTAAGAGGGACTCATTCGCCACCTATGGAGAATGGTTCCCACTCTAGGCTTGTAAGTGGGTGTTGAGAATTAAGTTGCATTTAATGTTGTTTTTCAGGTTTACATTCAAAACTACACTTAATTAAGTCTTATGAATTCATAAAGGGGTCATATAAAGCATAAGAAAGGTGTAAATAGTGAAAAGAAGCCTAGAAAAGTGTAAAATTTTGTTACAAGACTTTACAACACTTTAGAATAGGACTTGATAAGTGATGAAAGGTGATTTTTAGGTGAATTGTAATGAAAAGAGTCTAGAAAAGTGTAGAAATGTGTTACAACACTTCACAACACCTTCACAAGACATCGTTAAATGCATTTTATTCAATTTGCAAGGGTCCAAGACCTAGTGTGGATGTGTAAAACACCTCACAACACCAAATCAAGGCCTCGTTAAGTCCAATTTATCATCAATTATTCCCCAAATCAAGCAAGTTTCCTTTTTTCTACGATACACCAATTCCTCGAGTATGAAGATGAACTAGAAACCTATTAAGACCAACTCAAATAGTTAAGAGTTACATAATTTAACTAATTAAATTTAAAATTTAAAATAGAAATTATGAAATTATAAAACTTTAAAGATAAAATATTACAGCTATAAAACTTGTGATAAATTTTTTGATTGCAAGAGGTTGTAGGTATGTGTATGATTGGCCATGGAAGTACCACCAACTATGAGCATTGACTATATACTTGTCTTGAAGAGCATCAAGACCACAATCACTGGAGCATGCAAAACCCATGAACTCAACTCTCAATACATCACATTAGTTGTGATCAATGAAGAGTCTGTGAGTGCTGCTTTGTACCCTTGTTAATCTTAGGAGCCCCTACAGTGCTATATTGCCTCCATATGGACTAGTTAAGATTGATGACCATGTTAGAGAGTACCTCATGAACTTTCACAAGTCGTCTCAACACAATTTTTTTTGAGGAAAAATGTGTCTTAGCAACCTATTTGAAAATAAAAATAAAATAAAATTTAAATTTACAAAAATAAAATTTAAAATTAAAATAATTTAAAAATATTACTAAGGTGCAACATGTTTATTATTTAACTTATCTTCAACAACTCTGATTTTGAGAATGTTCTAAATATGCCTTGTGACATGTGGTGGTTGGTGATGAACATTTGGATGTGTTTAGCCTTAGCATACACTTGTTTTATCTAATCAATTTGTTATCATTTTTTTTAGCATTAGGTTGAGAGAGTGAGCATAAGGTGTCCAAAAAATATGTGAATACTGCTCCTCAAACAATAACCCAACAACCCTACAATTTTTTGCATTGAATGTTATAAATCACACAAAATTTTGATGGCCCACTTAATCAATAGTTTGACAAAGAATGTTAGCAATAAATACACCATTCTTCACTTCTCCTTCGCAATCCACTATTGTTAAAACATTTCCCTTTTAGGGGACATTGCAATAACATTGATTAATGGGCGATTTTTTACATCTTTCCATGTCCATTAAAAATGATGGTCACCCCTGGTTTGATCCACAAATCCCTTATGGGCTTCAAGAAGTCCTCTACAAATTTCACCTTTTTATCTAATAATCTGTGCTACACACTTTCTCAAAACTTGGCCCTTGTACTCTTTTGGAGCCTCATTAATAGATCTCACTATTGTTTGCTAATTTATGGTGAGCAAACACTATTGAATGCCAATCCATTCACATAGAAACATTTGGCTATGTCTTGATTGACAATCTCTTTGGCCTCATTTTGAAATGCCATTTCCAATGGTCCCTTTGATTTCTTGTATGTAGAGGCCACACATTTCTCTTCAGATATGGACATAAATGGATGGCTCTCTGTAGGATGAAAATGAGAAGGCGGTGTAGGGTGATAAAGGATGATTTGATCCACGACCTAGTGCTTGGTCTGCTTGTTTTTGCTCTTCAATATATGCCAATGCTTTCATTTCTGGAATACTTTAACCATCTTCACTTGGACAAAACTTGATGCCTACTCTAGGGATCTTGCAAAAATGGCCTTTCACCCGACTATATGAGCTCGAATATCTAACTTTACAATGACCACAAATCCAAACATAACCTCCATCACCTAGAAGTTGTACCATTTATCAACATATTTTCAAAGGGGAGAGTTTGGGTCTACTTTGAAGCAATATTGGTTCGTGGAGCTAGAACCAATTGTCATTGTAATACCTAAGGAAATAAGTTCAATAAACAACACATTCAAGGAATTGAAATTAATGATATATATATATATATATATATATACAAACACACACACAAATTATTACTTAATTCATTTTAAAAAAATAGCATGTGTTTTAGATACCTAAAAGAATGAAAACAAAACAAGAGAGCTCATTTATAAAAAAAATGTAGAAAAAAAACCAAAAAAAATTCAAAAAGCCTACCTCTTTTGAAAAAATATTCTTTTACAATCTTCTTGACAACAAATGAACACTTGAAAATGTGTAGGAATAATACAAAACCCAGCTTTGAGTGTTCAACAATCAATCTCAACTCTATCGGTACAATAACAAGCAAGAAAATAAGTTCAACAATGAAAGATTTTTTTTGTTTTTGATTCATAATATGAAAAATGAGTTTTCTTTTGTCTATTATGTGTTTTATCTCTCATATTTTAAAGTTTGGAAGGCTAATTAGATTTTTTTAAGTTAAAAATAAAAAATTAAAAAATAAAAAACTTGCCACCTCAACACGTGAGCGGCCCAAATTCAGCTCAATCCGCCTGGGTTTGGTAGGGTTAGACCCACAATCTATGATCCGGACCTTGTATGAACCCACATGGAGCTAGACCCAAACCCAAAACCCGTGTTGGACTGGAACATGACCCCCCAGGAAAAACGATAACTCAAGATATGATCATAGCCATATAAGCTGATCTAGAAAAAGCTTGTGCAGTTATAAGTTATGATCACACTATAAAATTTCCACTCTTTCATGGTTTCTATGTCATTTATGGTTCCTTAGGTTCCTATATTGGCTTTGTGGTTTCCAGACAGGTCTGGCTTGCTTGTGCAATTGCATGACTTTTCACTGATTGATGCAGTTTGTTCCCTAAATGTCAAAGTTTTACATATTGTCTGATGTAGGACTAATTTTTGTAAATTAAGATCTATTATTGTCAATAACTGACATCACAATTGTGAGACAATCACAATGTATCCCGTGCTTCTTGGGACATTTCAATGTTTTCTTATTTTATTTTTTTTATAAACATTTTCTTTCTCATGTTTATGATAAGCATTGCCTTTTTTGCATTATCTTTGTTTCTAGTGTTACCTGGGCAGACAATAGTGCATGTTTGGGCTTCCCATATTGTAAATTTTTCCTCTTTATTCTCTCTTAATGTCTAGTTTTGAGCATGTGAAATGTGCAACAGTTTCTACTGCGAGTACCACAACTCACAATAAGCCAAATCCAAAAAGGGTTTTCTTCTAGATTTGCTACCTCTTCTGTTTGATTAGACAATTGTGAAAGTAAATATATGTATGATATATATAATACACATTATTTTTGTATGCTGTATCGATAGACTTTGCTTACATGATGATTTTGAACTGTATACTTCTTGCAACAAGAATTGATTTGGGTCGATTGAGAAAAGAAGTGTTTGAATGTATGGATGTAGATTGATCCATCATCCTAATAATTCCTCATATTCTACCCAGATTAAATGGTGTATATCAATTGTGTTTGTTTAAATTTAAAACTGTAAGGAAAAATAAATTATCTATTTTTGATTTTACTTTATTTAGAACAATAGTGTATATAGTTCATGTAGAATCTAAAGCCAAACTGAATTTGGCAATGTCTACCTAGCCATCAGGGTTCACATTTGACTATATTTATTAATTGATTGAAAATAAAAAAACACATTGTATTATGATTTTTAATAAATTAATAAATACGGTCAAATGTGCAGTCTGATGGCTGCATAGACAATTTGTTATAAAAAAACTACATTGTTGCACAGATCGTAGCATCTAAAAATAGATTGCAAAACCTAAAAACTATACATGCACATGTCATGTGTATGCATTATTCTTGCCCTGAAAGACTAAAAATTTGATGTTAAAAACAAAGTTGTTAATTGCTCTCTAAACTAAATAAAGATCCAAATTACAAATAAAGAATAACTAAATCTACAATTTTGCATGAAAGATAAAATTCAATTGTAGGCGATGTGACTCCATGCATCAATTTTCAACATACTCCTCCTTGATGTTGAGAGGGCTCACGATCTGGTTTTTGAGCACCAAAAATTGATCCTTCGTAAGTTCCTTAGTGAAGATATCTGCTAACTATTCTTTATCAATTCTACTACTTTCTTCTGCACCAAATCTTGAACAAAATGATGTTTTAAATCAAAATGATTTTTCCTACTGTGATGAACTAGATTCTTGGCCAATTTGATGGCACTAATGTTATCACCAAAAATCACTGTAGGTTGAACTTGTATCTCTCCAATTTCTTCAAGAAGTTTCCTAAGCCATAATGCCTATGTACCTGTTGAGGTGACTGCAACATACTCTACTTCCATAGAAGAAAGGGAAACTATACTTTGCTTCTTTGAGCTCCAAGTAATCAAACTAGAACCAAAAGTAAAACAATTACCAGATTTTGAATTTCGGTCATCCAAACTAGCTCCCTAATTAGAATCACTAAAACTAACCAGATTGAACTTTTTAGAAGTGTAGTAATGAATACCAAAATCTAGAGTGCCTCCCACATACTTCAAAATTATCTTGGCTACCTTCATATGTATTTCATATGGCTTTGTCATGTACCTTGAAACAAGTGAAATTGAATAAGAAATATTTGGTCTTGTGTGAGTTAGAAACATCAAACTTTCAACAATACTCCTATAATTTGCCTCACCAGCTATTTCAACACCATCATCTCTACACAACACAACTCCATGAGCAACTAGAGTGGAGACTAGTTTACAATCAACCATATCAAATTTCTTCAGCATATTTTGGAATACTTTGACAAATGAAAATTTCTTTCTCACTTTGATAAACCTCCATTCCTCAAAAATATTTCATGAGACCTAAATATTTCATCTCAAATTCATTCATCATAGCAATTTTGAATTCATCTTCATCTTAGAACTACTACCCATATGCAACAAATCATCAACATACAAACTTACAATAATAATATCATTACCTTCTTGTTTATAGTAAAGGGTAGGATCACTCTTACTTCTTTGAAAGCTAATCTTATGAATATCCATCAATCCTAGCATACCATGCTCATGGTGCTTGCTTGAGGCCATTTAAAACCTTCTCCAATTTTCAGACTTGATCTTCTTTTCCTTGCACTTCAAAACCTTGTGGTTGTTCCACATACACTTCTTCTAAGTACCCATTCAAGAAGGCACTTTTCACATCCATGTGATGAATGCTCCATTTCTTTTGAGTTTCTAGTGAAATCATCATTTTGACAGTCTCTTGTCTCACTAATGGTGCATATGTCTCTTCATAATCAATCCCATACCTTTGTGTGAATCCTTTGGAAACCAATCTTTCCTTGTGTCTTTCAACACTCCCATCACTGTTGTACTTAATATTGTAGACTCATTTAGTACCAATCCTTTTCTTGTCATGTAGAAGCTCTTTAAGCTCCCAAGTATCATTCTTGTTAATAGAATCTATCTCTTCTTGCATTGCTTGCACCCAAAACACATTAGTACTTGCATCTTCAAAACATGATGGTTCAAAATCAGCCTTGGAAAGTAAAACAAAATTTACCGTCTCACCTCTTTGTTTTTCTTCATGTGCTTCATTTGTACTCCTTTGATAAATGCCACTTAATCTTTTACCTTCCTTGTGGAACTTGGACTTAAAGCTGGAATTGCACTTAGAATTGATGAGGGACTACTTAGTGGGCTTCTCATAATCAATTTCATCAACAATATACCATCATTCAAAACAAATTTTGACATCTTACCATGGCCTTTTTTATGACCATAAACTCTCCCTTCATCAAAAATCACATATGTAGAGATAAAAATGTTATGGGTGAGAGGATTATACAACCTGTAAGCCTTAATTTGCTCACTATATCCAAAAAAATACATGATTCACTTTTTGGATCTAACTTTTGCCTCTTTAGTTCAACTACATGAACATACACTAACACCCAATTTTTTTGAAATGTTGGACAATAGGATTTTTTCATATACCAGGCTTCGTATGGAGTCATCATATCGAGTGCACTGGTGGGACTTTGATAAGAATATATACTATTGTAGCAATTGCATCACCCCAAAAAGAATTGTCGAGCCCCTTGGTCTGTAGCATACTTCTTGCCATTTCTACCACTACATAATTTTTCCTTTTTGCTACTCCATTTTTTTGAGGTGTGTAAGCTCAATGGTGAACTATCTTTTAATGCCATACATATCACAATAATTCTAAAAATCTCTTGAACAAAATCCTCCTCCATGATTAGTCTTTAAGCATATGATACTACACCCTTTTTTCTTTTTCCACACCTCTTGAATGTCCAAGGGATTCATCCTTGGTCTTAAAAAAGTAAACCCAACACTTTTGTGAGTGATCATCAATAAAAGTAATGAAATATGATGACTTACCCAAACTATTTGTTTGCATAGGACCATAAATGTTCGAATAAACTAACTGAAGTGGATAGTGTGCCCTCCATGCACTGCCTTTTGTAAACTTCTCTCTTGCATGTTTTCCTTTAGCACATCCTTCACAAACTTCTTTATGTTCTTCAACTTTAGGAAAACTAGAAACTAATACTTTTGATGTTAGAATATTCAAACTATGGAAATTTAAATGTCCATACTTGAGATGCTACAAGAAAATTTTATCCTCATATGCCATATTAGCATGATTGTTGCTATGTTCTCCAAACTTCAATGGAAACGTTCTATTCTTTTACATAGGCACAACTATAACCACCCTATTTCTTTGATTCTTATCATAAATTATTCATTGCTGATTTTCAAATACCACCTTATAATTTTTGTCACACAATTTCCCAACACTCAATAGATTATGCTTTAATTGTGGAGTGTAATAAATTTCCTTAACACTTTTCATACCTTCTATAGTAGGGACTTCCATAGCTTCTTTTGCAGAAATCTCCAATGATTTGTCATCACCAAGCTTGCTTGGATTTGAAACTTTCATCCATTAGAAAAAAAAGCTTCTCATTCCCTGACATATGGTTAGAACACCCTAAATCTAAATACCAAACATCTTTAGAAACATTTTCAGCTTTTTCATAAGATATAATTAAATTATTTGTAGGAGCCTCATTACCCTCTTGAGCATAATGAACAAATTTATGAATTATTACCTTCTTTTAATCTGCACTTTCTTTGAAAGATGCCATACCTGTTATGATGGTAACACTAAATATTTCTCTTATCAAATCTGCCTCTACCTCTTCCTTTTGAATCACCTCTTCCTCTTGAATCGCCTCCTCCTCTTGAACCATCTCTTCCTCTATTTCCTCTTGAAGAATTCTAATTTTGGCCTCTTCCTTGACCTTGGTTGCTACTACTGACATCTTCATTCTATGTAATTTGCAATTTGGAGGAAAAACCTTTCTCATCACTTTTCCCAAATGAATCTCTCAATCTCTCTTCATGAGACATTAGAGATCCAACTAAGTGATCAAATTGAAGGGTAGTCAAATTCTTACTTTCTTCAATGATTATAGTTACATGGTTCCATCTTGATGCTAGAGACCTCAATTTTTTTTAATTACAACCTCATTGCTTACTGTTTCTCCTAGAGTGGCCATTTTATTAATTACAACATTGGCTCTTACACAATAATCACTTACTTTATCAGTTTCTTGCATCTTCAAATTTTTGAAGTCTCTCTTCAACATCTGCAACTTCATAACCTTGACCTGGTTACTGCCCTGGTAAGATTCCTTTAGAGTCTTCCAGGATTTTGTAGTTGAATTTGCACTTGCAATCTTCAAAAAGAAACTCTTATCAAGAGCTATTTGAATTTGGTATGTTACAGGTGAACATTAAGGGGGGATGGTAGTATAATGTTCCCCTCTCCTTTGTATCTTCCCCTCTTCTTTGTATCTTGTTTATAATATTCCATTCAATCTTAAGGGGGGATGTTAAGGAATAAAAGAACTAGAATCTTCTAGAAGAGTTAGAATCTTTTAGAAGCTAGAAGGAACTAGAAGTTGTTCAAGAAAAAATAACATTCCATTTTAGAGATCTCTAGAACATATTAGAAGTTTCTAGATCTTAGAGGATTCAAGTGTAAATATGAGGCTATCCATTGTGAACAACACTACTGTTGAGGTAAGTTGGATTGTATGTAAGCAAGCTAGACCAATATAATTTCTTTTGGCCATTTCACAATTGTTTTATGCTCTATTTTTCCTTGTTTGCTGCTGTTATTTTATTATTTGGGTCTATTCTTATAGCCACCTCATTCTTTCAAAGCTTGCGGACAAGTGTTCCTCTTTTGTTCTGTCAAGTTGGCTAGTTCAGCTTGCACATAAGAATTCTTAGTGCTTTTCATTTATGGAAGGATGATTTGATTGATGTCCTTTGAGTCTAACTAAGCCATGCCATAATGCAGTTCTTGATTCATTGGTGGAACACTTGGAAAGAATTGAAAGCAAGATGCTATGAAGCAGGAAGTAGATCTCAATGAGGATATGATTCGTAGCACACTATGTGCAATTGTTTCTCTCAATCATATAAGGTGTTGCAATTTATTGGAATTGATGAAAACATTCTTTATTTTTATCTTATATGCAAACTATCGTTGGTTCTTTAATCTAGCATAATATGTAATTTCAAGTCTTCATCTATATATAACTAGGCAACTTCTCATTTATAATGTGGTGTATTGAATAGACATATTTGCAAAGGTGCTCGTAGACATAAAATAAATAGAGATGAATAGGGACTTGAATGGATATGATATGAAGTCTTATTCTATGTATGATTGGGAAAGCTCTAAATTATAATACGATGTATTGAATAAACATATCTGTAAAAGTACACAACTAAATAGAGGTGAATAGAGAATTAAACAGATATAAAGAAATTATTTATTTTTTCTCTGATATCCTATTCAAATATTAGTTTCTTTACTTGCATTTAAATATTTGATTGAAATTGCTTTCACTAGTTGAATCTTAAAATTAGTTGCACTTTTCTTAGTTAAGAAGGAATCTAGGAGTATTATTTATTTTTTATTTTTGTCACTTGAAGTGTATTTTTTATTGTTTGATTTGATCTGCATACTCTAATTTTTTTGTTCTTTTGCTTATACAGTGGCAAAGAATGCAGTGCCAAATTCCAAATTCTCATAGACTCAATTAAGAAGCCATCTAGCTGAAAAATATAGTGCTGTTTGACATGGGAGTGACACAGTGGTGACTAGCGATGCTATGAATATTAGTTAGGCTTATCAATAAAATATTTGAAAAGTATATTTTAAAGATTTCTAGGACTGTATTGTTGTGAAAATGAAATTTGTACATTTGAAAGCATCTTTGCTAAGAAAATAAGATTGTGTCTAGTTTTGTTACCTCAACATTTATTGCTTTAGTTTCTCTCCATTGGATTTTCTTGGGAAGCACCATGTATTTATGCAAGGATGCTAACTTTTTTTAATTTTAAAAGGAGCAAATTAAAACATTAAAAAAATCAGATTTGAGCAATTATGGACAAACACAAAATAAACATGCACACAACAACAATTTACTTGGTTCACCATAATGACTACATCCATGAGAAAAGTAGGGAAAATAGCTCTTATTATTTGCAACAATAAGATTGCAATGTCTTGTCTATTACCAAAGCAACAAAATATATAATGTTCTCTTCAGGACAGATGAAGAGTCATGAGAAGACAAAGATGAAAAGGTAGCGGTTGGACTTCACACTCAACAAATTTTACTGTTAGAATTTAGAAGTGTAGCTATTGTATCCTTTATTGATACGTATTGTACAAGTGGGGTCAACATTACTCAAGACAAAAAATATTTTAGAAAATTTTACACTCATGTAGAAGTAGAACTAGAAAAGTTGTGCATACCTATGCATTTCTTCTTGAACACTGTATAATAGCTTTGTGGGTATCTTTTCTGTATTTGATATCTAATTGGTGGTTAGTTCCCACTAATGAACATGTCATATGCAAAACTAAATCTCGTAGAAGTCAATTATTACTTGGTATTGAAATGTGGCATCATCACATAATTTTGTAAGAGTTAATTTTTTTGTAAAGAAATCAATAAAATAAAAAATACATTTCAATGTAGGCAATGGGTTTTGTCAGCTATGGTTGACTAGCTTATAAAGTCCTTTTGGAAGAATACATAGGACTTAGTGAAATTTGATTCTTAGATGTGATACTACACCCATCTTAGTGCATATTTATATTTGAAATTTATTCGATGCAAAGCTTCACCCATTTTAGCATAAAAAATAGCTTGGAGCTACATTCAGAGTTGAGATGATCAAGTGAAAAGAAAAGATACAATAGTCAATAAGCTGATTTTATACCAAATAGTATGTTGCAGTCACAAATGTAGGGTCCATAAAGGATTGTCCAACCATGCAACCTAGAGTTCAACATAGCGGAATAACCAAGAAATGTTCAACAAACTTAGATTATCATTGATTCAACAACTTGCAATATTATATGCATTATGTGCCTTATATGCAGAATAACTAGGGCTCATAGGCTTGCCACAAGGGAATTACAAGATATTACAATTGGCCCAAGGCCTTATTATGACCTTTTGGTCTACTTCCTATCTACTAATAGCTTAGAACTTATGTACTAATCAATCAACTTTTAACTTCTTTCCAAAGGATTACAAATGATTTTAAATATGAATCTCTAGCTCTAATTATGATCCATATTGGCCTCAAAGGCTTACAACCCAAATGTAAGATCAATCATGTAGGTCGAACAAGAACATGAAAATATAAACCATTAGGAAATGGTATGTCTTGTGGATCTTCAAGAAAGTTCCCTAAAACCAAAAAGACCTTGAGTGATGTTCCATTAAGATCTACACGTTCTGAAAAAGGTTTGCACAACCAATCTAAGCCAGATAGGCCCTGAATGAGCTCTAACAGAGTATTGACAAGAAAAGTATGAGAGTGATAACTTTATACAAACAAATGCAAATCACCTAAAATTTGGATATGTTGAAGATAAGCTCATGTAGAAATTATATCCTTCTCAGTGAGCTAAGAAATGATAATGCGGTAAAATATGGAAGAAATTTTTGAGATAACTACAGATTAAATTGCAAGAAAAGAAATATTTTTGGTTTATATAGGATTGCTTTACAACTAGGGATGCTCCTACATCAGACACCTGAGGTTGGAAGAAAAGTAAGTCCCTCACTTTCTAGGGGCTGTAGGAAAACCAAAATGGTCCACCTTAGCTTGAGAAATCCATGATGAATCCTCCACTAGTCTTTTTGCCTGTTCCCAGTGTCCTTCCATTTTTGATGTCCAAGATCTACTAAATATGCTCCGGTGGTTGATGTGGTAATTTATCCTCCAATTCCACTTAATTTTTACTCCCACTTGACTATCCTTCATGGTACTCATAGATGTTTGCAACATTGAAAATAGGTGAAATACCAAGTGTCTTCGATAACTCCACTTCATATGCATTTTGTCGAATCAAATTTCTTGAGAATCTTACATGGTCCAATATTCCTCAACTTCAACTTATGGTATGTTCCTACTGGAAACCTTTCATTCCTAAGATATACCATAACTTCATCCCTAATAGAAAATTCCTTATGCCTTCTATTCTCATCTTCTTGATCCTTGTACTTATTGTTCATGTCGTCTAAGTGTTTTCAGACTTGATTATGCATTGTTTCCATGAATCTTGAAAATTATTCTACTTATGCACTCCTCTGATTCTCCATACTAATGTATCTGAGCTTTGCAACTCCTTTGGGGTGTATCCCTATCACAATATCAAATGGTGTCTTCCCCGTGCTTCGGTTGAATGAATTGTTATATGAAAAATCATCTTATGATAGAACTATGTCCCAATTTCCCACTGTATCTCTAACCAAACATCTCAATCAGTTAACCAAAATCCTATTTACTACCTCTATTTTTCCATCTGTTTGTAGTGTGATATGTTGAACTGAACTTCAGGCATGTCTTCATCTTCTTCTACAATGTCCTCCAAAAGTATCCAATGAACTTGGTGTCCTTGTCTGAAACTATACTCTTTGGTAATCCATGAAATCTCACAATATCCTTGAAAAATAGGTTAGCAACATGCACAACATCATTAATCTTCTTGCACAGAATGAAATGTGACATCTTAGAAAATCTATCCACTACTACCATTATGGAATTGTATCCTCTCTATGATCTTGGTAATCCTAATATGAAATCCATGTTTATATCTTCCTAAGGTCTCTCTGGTACTATCAAAGGCTTATGCAATCCAGTACTCTGACTACTCCCTTTTGCTACTTGACAAACTTTTCAACTTTGAATGCGTACTTTCTAATATCCTTATATATCTACAACCAAAAATAGTGTTCACTCACCTAAGCTACTACCTTATCTACCCCATAATGTCCTAATAGTCCTCCACTACACTTTTCCTTAATCAAATTCTCCCTCATGGAACTCCTTGGAATACACAACTAATTTCCCTTGAACAACATATCTTCTTGAATGTAATAATACAACCATTGAATCCTATCTATCACCACTAGTTCTTTACATGCATGGAAGGATTCAAAAAACTCTGGATCATCCACATACATGTTGTATAGTTCTTCAAAATCAAATAATTCTATCTTCATTCTTGTCAACAAATTCCTTCTCTTGCTTAATGCATTTGCAAACTTGTTGGACTCACCACTCCTATGCTTCAAAATAAATGCATAACTCTCTAAGAACTCAATCCATGCCATATGCCTTTGGTTTAACTTACCCTGAATATTCAAATACTACAAGTCTTGATGATCAATATATAGAAAAATATCCTTAGGAAACAAATAATGTCTTCACTTCTTCAAGGATTGAATTATGGCATAAGACTTTTGATCATAGACTGAATATCTCCTTCTGGAATCATTTTACTTCTCACTAAAATAAGCTATTGGTCTTCCTTCTTGACTCAACACTGCTCCTATTGCATTTCCACTCGAATCAAAATCAACTTGAAATACTCTATCAAAATTAGGCAGTGGTAACATTGGTTGCTCTACAACCTTCTTCTTCAACAATTCAAATATTCTTTGTGCTTTGGATGTCCACTTAAAATCCTTCCTATGTCCTTATTGTTTTTGTCATGGGTGTGCAAATACTACTAAATCTCCCAATGAATTTTTGGTAGAAACTTTCCAATCCATAGAATGATATTACCTCTCCAATGTTCACCAGTGTAGGCCACTCAACAATTTCTCTAACCTTCTTAGGGTCCATCTTCAATCCTTCAGTCTAAATGACAAAACCTAAATACATTAACTTTTCCTTCATAAAACTACAATTCTTGATGTTTATCAACAACTTCTCCTCTCTCAACCTTTGTAATACTTGTCTGATTTCCCACAAATGTTCTTCTATAGTATTACTAAAAAATAGAATATCATCCAAGTAAACAATAACAAACTTGTTTTTGAGTGCTTTTGGATTAGA
>VDFB02152192.1:0-10525 GCA_007258455.2 Sequoia sempervirens
ATTGTAATAACTCATTGTAAGGTTGTAAACAGTAGTACTGTTCCAGTCATTTCATTACTGCATTTACTTATGTTTTAAATTCAAACATTGTAACCCCTGGATGGTTTACTGCCAGTGTGGAGGAATAAACATTGTAACTTTCATATTTCACCCACTAAATAAGTGGAGTAATCCCACTGCTTAAGTGGATGCCTGCTGCAAAGCGGATGAATTGTTCTTTAATGTAATATCTTTCCCCCCATTGAACAAGTGGTAGTGTGGAATCTTCATGGTCGGTTCTCCGCCTGCTTTACAATTTTAACATTGAATTCAATTTACTTTGATTATCTTTTGGGAGCTAACACTAACCATTGGCGTAGTGCTGACTTGTGTTGTGGAAATTTTAGGAAAAAACTAAGGGGCATATTTCATTAACAAGCATACCCATGTGATTTTAGCTTGGTTGAGGTGTTTCTAGGGTTTTTACATTTAAGAAAGCTTTAAATTTATTCAAAAGCTTTGTAAACTTTGTCAAAGTGTTTAGAGGGCGATTGAGATGGCTACTAAAGTTCCAATGCATGAGCCATGACAACCATGACTAGACCCTCTGGGCTTAGTGTTGCATCTAACACAAACTTATCTTGATTTCAAGCTATGAGAGCAATGCCCATGGTCAACAAACAAACTTTGTTCTGACAAACTTAAACAAAACTCAACATTTAGAAAGATGAATTGTACGCCATGGCCAACTTGATGCCAACATAGACAAAGAGTAGAGTGGAGATAAATTCTACAATGTATGACTTCAACATATTGAACTTAGATGCCTCATTCAAGTTGCCAAATGCTATGCTCAATGCGATCTTGATTACAACAATGCCCTCTTTGAGCTATTAAGTTTAGAGATGAGGCTGAATATTTTAACTTTTCTATTTTATGATTTTTAAAATCTAGATAATTTCGTTTCTAGGTTTTAATTTTTAAATTATTATTATTTTATTAATATTATGATTTTATTAAGTATTATTAATAATGTCAAGCCACCTAGTATAACTCTACTAAGTTTTATGAATATATATTTAGATTAGATTAGTGTGGTATTTTGAATTTGTTTTTAGGTTGCAAATATGTATATATAATTGTGATTTTATATGTTTTTTGTATGGATGTACCTAGAGTGTACCTAGTCCCCCAATTTTTTTTGCCATACCAATGTATTTTTCCCATGTTCCTATATTTGATTCTTACTGAGCAACTTAGCTATTGCACAAACCACTCAGTCATACCTACATACATACATAACCCTGCCGCTTGAGCCTTGAATTTGTACATTTTGAAGAATGTTGCGTTTGTCATAGAGAGAGATGTAGATGACTTTTTGTTAAGAGATTGTAATGTCCCCATTTTAGTTATGCGCTCTTCGGTTACTGATAGCCTATTTCCGGAAACCTGTAGGCTTGTCAGAAGTAAAATTAAGGTTTCCTATTTTATAGTGGTTTTGAAGCATTTTTAAAGGTTTGCATGTAAGAGTTTCTGATGCATGTCTAGTGGAGTTTTTGTTGTGTAAATTATCATATTACTTTATTGAGAAAGCAATGAATATATAGATTACAATGATAGACGACCAACAATCACGAAGACGTGATTGGTGCCAAAATAGAAAACTAACGGAATAACTAACACGAGTTACAAAGCAAATAAAAGGCTATAATCACGGAGATGTGATTATAGGCAAACTGAAAGAGAAAGTAACATAAATATAGGAGGTGACCATTAATAGTTTGTATTAGAGTGAATTTGTACCCCATGTGCAAATCCCCTTTTTGCTTTTATCCACCTTAGAAAACCAAGTTCAGAGGCTTAATTCCACCTAAGCCCGTTGCTTGCAACCCACTTGGCACCTGTTTTGAGCGTCGGTGGAGGCGTTTCTTTTGGGGACGACCGCGTGGCGCGCAGACGTCCGTGCGGTGCGCTTACGTCCTTGGCAGATTCCTATGATTGAATCTGCAGAGGCGTTACTCTTCTCATTGGAGGTGAAGTTGTAACGTCCCCTTCGGCCGACCGACCCGAATATGGCCGTTTTTCTCCATTCCTCCTTCAAATTCATCCCTTCAACATGCATTCTAACTTCTTCACTTCATTCACAAGCCTCTTCCATACTCTTGCACTCACTTTCAAGCTCTCAAGCAACATTCCAAGCATTCCATTGTAGCCAAAGCAACACTCCATCACTTCGGTAGAGCAAGTATGGGACCACGCCATTGTAGCAGAGGCTCGTGTACTCTCATATTCTCCCCCGAGCAGCCTTGAATGCTCTTGGTGGAGGTAGTAAGCTTCCCTCTCCTCTCCTTTATCACTTGGTTGAGTAGCATAACATTGTTTTATAGTGCTTCTTTGCTCTTTACTACATTATTTCCTTTATCTCATTTCTTTGGTTGTCCATGGAGGTGGAAACACCTAAACGGGGGTATAACTGAGGCAAATCCCTATACAGCCACCCAACATTTTCCTCTCTTGTTGTGTGTAGGAGCACGTGCTTCTTGAAGAATTAGCTGGCGAACGAATTCCTTGGTGAGATTCTCCTTACTCTCTTTACTCTTGTGTAATTGCTTTACAATATTAGAGAGTATTTCATTTACTTAATCACATTATTCTGGCCTTTTAGTTAATCAGTTGGGCCGTTAGCTAGTTTTATTGGTTTGACCTCGTCTTCACTGTTGTCTAGCCGTACGGACGCCAGCGCACTTTTGAGATGTCAGCGCGCCGTGCTGACGTCTAAAGATCGTGCTTTTGTCCTTGAACAAAGAGCTTCCTGAGGCGAAGTGTTAGACCTAAAAACCGGCTCGCCTAGTCCCTTCATTTCAGATCTGCAGAGTGATTGAGAGGCCTCACGGTCCTCATCACTCTCCCCTTGCATTCCCTTACATTACACTTAGCTAAGGTAAGTTAGGGTAGCCTCTCGCATGTTGACCCTCCGTGACCTGGGGTCTTGCACGCAGTGGTTCCCCTCTCTTACAATAGTACATTTAATATTTAATACCCTCCCTTAATGGTCATCGTACAAACAAAATAAAACTAAGTCTACCCATATTGTGCTGGTCATCAAAATGCGAAGTGTGCAAACTCCTGGTCAGTTTGTTCTGCTATGTAAGCATTTTGTTGAGATGCTTGCTGGTTGGACTTCTCATCAGCCAACCTCTTTTTGCAATACCTCTATATATGACCAATCTTCCCATAGTAATGGCAAGTAAAAGAATTCTTGGAGGCCTCCTCCGAATCGCCTCATCCTTTCTGCTGAGTGGACTTGCCTTTGCCAATGTCCTTGGTAGTAAATGCTTGTTCAACACTAGGAGACTCACTGTTGCTCCCAAACTGCTTCTTCCACTGATCCTGCTGCAAAAGCTTGTTGCACATCTCATCAAACTTCAAGTCAACATTGGTGGATGTAATGTTGGGCGTTTCGATGAAGTGCTCGTAGGAAAGTGGCAAACTTTTCAAAGTGATCACCACCATATCCTCCTCTTCTATCTTACGACCAATGGCCTCCAATTGATCGTGAATATTTTTTACTTTCATCAAGTGCTCCTGCAAAGACACTTGGTCATCCATCATAACAAAAAAAGAGCATATTCTTCAGAAAGAAAGCCCTTCCCTTGTCTGAGGTCTCATGATCTTTCAAATGCTTCCAGATCTGCGCAACAAATTTACTAGATGGTATTTCTGGTAACATCTGATAGGCGATAGATAATTTAAGAAGCATGACTGCCTCCCTATTACTTCCATCATACTTGTCCTGATCCTTCCTAGCAGTAGTGGGACGAACTTCTGTACCAAGAACAAGCTCATCCAAACACCGTTACTCAAAGATGGTAAGCATCCTCTGCTTCCACGTGTTGTAATTCTTTCCATTGAACCTCTGCGAACTTTCCAACATAATATTGTGTACCCAAAACCAAAATTTTTGCTTCACTAGGCATTTGTAATTGAGTCTAATCTTGTTAAAAGTGAGTCGAGAAGGTCATTTTGGGCTTTTAACTATGGGTTAATTATCGGTCTCATGTCGATGCAATGCAGAGTTTTGAGAAAATCCAAAATTTGAAGGAAAATCATCAAATTTTTCAAACTCTAGAGCAAAGAGCACTTTTTGAAAAAGGCTCCCTTGATTTTAGGGGCTCAGATCCTATTTTTAGGGTTTGTCACCTCCAGCAGACATTTGGCCGGGATCTCGCCAGCTTCACAACAAGCTATCAAGCCTGTCAAACGGACCTGTTTTGCTCGAGTTATGTGAGATACAGCAGAAAACGAGAAGAATGAGAAAATGACTAACACTGGAAGCAAAAAACGAGCAGTCTATCCCAGGGGCTCCCATCTTTTTGAGGCCCTAAACAGAGGTTTCAGATCAAATGACCCCTTTGACGTTTGTTTCACGCTCAGTCCAGCTTCGCGTTGCACCCTTTTGCGCGTCAATCTAAATTGCTGAGAAGCCGAGGCGAGTAGACAAATGCAAGGTTGAATCTTGATTTTGAGGTCGTGAATAAAGCAAAAGAGCACATTTTCAAAAAGGCGCTTGAGCTTTTGAGGCCTTTAATGTCCTTTATTTGGTGATCTCAGATATTCAGTTTGTCCGTGTTACATCTAGCTATCCGTTGCCTGTCTCCGTCAGATCAGAAGATAACCTAGCTGCCCGCAGTCAGAGTTTCAGTGATATTTTGGTCAGTTCCAGAAATGGCTATCTCTGGAGAAGAAAGAGCACCTTTTGAAAAAGGTGCCCTCCTTTTTCACCTCTCAGATGATGTTTTCTTGGGAAATGTTCCTTTGCAGTTGTTTTGCAGAATGGTTTCAGCTTCACGTTGCACCAATTCGTCAGTTCTGAAAGTTTGTTGAATGCAAGATACGAGGGAATCTAGTTTACCTTCGTAAGATGAAAATGTTGAGAAAATGGCTATCTCTGGAATGAAAAGAGCACCTTTTGAAAAGGGCGCCCTTGTTTTTCAACCCTCAGATGTTGGAATTTGAATAAATGTTGTCTTGGAATTGTTGTGTGGAATGAAGTTAGCTCCGCAGTGATCCAGTTATCCAGTCCTGGAACTTTGTCAAACAAAAGTTATGGAGGATTCAATTTTCCCTCCGTACGGAATGAAGATGGAGAAATTTGACTAAATGCGAAAAGCGACTTTTGAAAAATGCGCTTGGTTTTGAGCCTTGGATCTTACTTTTATGATGTTCGAGTCTCAGTACCTTTTGATCGATTTCTTGTCATTTCTGTGATGCATCATTAGCGTGTCGGTGAAGTCATTGTTGATGTCGAGAGGATGAGCAGAGGTCTCGAAGAGTTCAATCAAATTTCATCAATTTGGCTAAGTCTGGAAAACGCTAAAGAGGTCAAAGTTGAGTTTCGAAAAGTTGGTAGTGCTTCTTTGATTCGACTTGATTAGGTGACGATTCTGGATTGCGGCTCAGTTCATATATTGGCATGTTGAGTGATCTTTCGATTCGCATGTTGAGTTAACTAGATTTGCATGTCGATTAACAACTTTGCATGTTGAGTTAACTTGTTTGCATGTTCACTTAGCTGAAGTTTATACTTGAAAATCAACTTGAGTTTGCATGCATGGCGCAATTGGTTGAAATTGTGAAGATTTTGTGAAGTTGACGCTTCACTTTTTGTCAACTGGAGTTTTCACAAGGGATGCCATATTTAGATTTAAAGCATGAGTTTGATTGGCGCTTCATTTACGATTGTCAAGCGAGGATTACGAAAAGGGCCTTTAATAATTCTTAAGTGTGAATTTTAAAGCAAGCCTATTATCTCAACTCAAACCCCAATATTTCTTAAGTCTTTTTAGTGTTATTTACATTTTTAGAGAAAGTTTGATAGACAGAAGAGAAGGGGCGCAGCATATAAAAGCTTGTAAACTGAAATACAGAGCAATTTCTCACAGAATGGAAATGCAGAAGATGTTATTACATTGAAACAATGAGATCATGAATAACAAACATACCAGAATGTCTCCAGTTATTTTATTTAAAACAGTAGCCAGCTCGCCAGCCAAGAATGCTGAGAAACTGACAATAAAGGACACCAAGCCTCCAGATCTGAGTTCTCCTGCCTCGAAACTGGATACAAGTCTCTGAAAATGCTAGGCGCCAAGGATGGAAGACCAAAAGCAATCAAAAGGAAGGCGTTTCAGCCTAACCCTTCACACGCCTCTCTAGAATGCACAAATCCCAAGGTAAGCCGTACGGCCAAGGAAAGAATATGTATTATCCCTGCTAGAAGCCTCTGAATCTGAAGAAGGAAGCGCCACAAGGAAGAAACCCTTTCTTATTGCAATCAACATAAAATCTCAATATATATTCTCTGTCTGAATCATGTAGAACCTCTGAATGAAGCTCTCAACTGCACTGATTCGATTGATCTTTCACAATCTCAAGAGTGCTCAACACTGAAGAGGTACCGTTCTTCAATGGAGATTGTTCAAACCCTGATCACAGGAGAATGCACAGGAAATAGCACAAGGCAAAGTCGAAATATCAAAAGGTGAGTTTCTCATTGCCAAAAATGCCCTTTTATGCAAAGGCACGAATCCCAAGAAAGATACGCCACTTTTGGAGATTTAAATCTTTTAAATAATATTTAAGTCATTTCAATAGTATTTGACTTAAATACTTGGGCGCACTTTATCAATTTAAGTGATTAAAATATTAAATCACTTTTAGAGAATATTTAAGTGATTTTAAAATATAAAGTCAATTTGACTTTATAATTAAATATTAATCAATTAATATTTAATATCACTTAAAAACCCATAACTCACTCAAAACACCATATAATCCTGTGCCGTCAGAAGCTGTCGACTCCTGCACTGCCAACGCCTGCTGTGAACCAATCCTTTGGCTGCGAAAACAAGAACAATCGACTCTCGAGAAAGTACCACTTTGACCCTCTAACCAATCGACTAGCCCACAAGGGTCAATAAAGGCTAACACTTGTTCGAGAAGCTGTCTAGAGAGGGACATCACGATTAGCCCTCCCCAATTTGCTTGTCCACAGAAAGCAAACTCAAAACACGGATGTTGAAATCATCCTCCCTCTCCCAAGTAGCATCCTCTGCCGGTAGATCCCTCCACTTTACCAAGTATTCCCTGATAACCCGCCTCCGAAGATGACGCTCTCTGGAATCCAGAATGGCCTCAGGTATCAAAATCAATTTCCCCGCATCATCCAGGGGTGGCAAATCAATAGAAGGAATCACATGTCCCAACGCCTTTTTGAGGCGCGACACATGGAACACGTTGTGAACCTTACTGTCCACCGCAAGATCTAACTCATAAGCCACTTCACTGACACGTCTGACAACTCTGAAAGGTCCATAGTATCGCGGCTTAAGTTTCTCGGCGCCCTTCTTACGAAGGGTGGACTGCCTATAAGGCTGAAGCATCAAGTACACCAAATCATCAATCTCGAAAGACCGCTCCACTCGTTTCTGATCAGCATATTGCTTCTGCTGATTTTGGGCTTTTTGTATATTCTCTCTGAGTGCTCTCATAATATCCTGGTTCTCCTGTAATAAATCACCAGCACTGGGAACTCTACTGTCACTCAGCAATAAGTCTAGAAAGCTCGGAGCATCATATCCATATAATGCTCGGTAAGGTGTCATTTGGATGCTCATGTGATGGGTGGTATTGTAGCAATACTCACGAAGGTATAACCACCTCACCCATGCCTTTTGCTGCCTTGAACTGTAATTTCGCAAGTACCCTTCCACCCATTTATTGACTATCTCAGTCTGCCCATCTGTCTGGGTGTGGTAGCTGGTACTCAGAGTGAGCTCTGTCCCGCAAAGTTTGAATAACTCTTGCCAGAAGTTACTCATAAACCTGCTGTACCTGTCACTGACTATACTTCGAGGCAAACCGTGCAGCCTGAATACCTCTCGGAAGAACAAATCTGCCACCTGGGTAGCCGTGTGTGTAGTAGTGATTGCGAAAAAGTGTGCATATTTCGTCAATCGATCTACCACCACGAAAATGCTGTCCTTCCCTTGAGCTTTTGGTAAGCCCGTGACGAAGTCCATGGACAAACAATCCCACTTCCTCTCTGGAATAGGAAACGGCTGGAGTAAACCTGCAGGGTATGTATGCTCTTGCTTGTTCTGCTGACAAACAAGACATTCCCTGACATACTGGAGAACATAAGACTTGAGACCCTTCCAAGAGAATCTCTCCCGTACCTGCCTGTAGGTCTTAAAGTAACCGGGATGTCCTGCCATGGGTGAATCATGGAATGACCTCAATACTCTGTCCCTCATCTCAGAACCTGGGACCAATAAAATCCTTCCTTTGTAGATGATAAGATCATCTACAAGTGAATACATGTCATCCTGTACTGATCCATCTACAATGCTAGAAGCCCATGGGTCCTTAGCATACTCTGCTACTATCAGATGTCTCCAGTCCTCTGAAACCAGTGTAATAGAGCTCAAGTGAGGACGGCGAGATAAAGCATCAGCAACCACATTCTGAGTGCCCTTGACATAGGAGATGTCAAAATCGTAGGATTGAAGCTTGCTGACCCATTTCTGTTGCCTTTCGTTCAGATCTCGCTGCCCAAGAAAATGTTTCAGACTATTATGATCGGTTTTAACAGTGAATTTGCTACCAATCAAGTACTGCCTGAATTTGGCCATGGCATGCATGATGGCCAACATTTCCTTATCATAGATATTGTAGCTCCATTCAGGACCTCTTAGCTTCCGGCTCTCGAAAGCTATAGGGTGTCGATCCTGCATGATAACTGCACCAATACCCTCACCACTGGCATCGCAATGTAACTCGAAAGGTTTGGTGAAGTCCGGTAGAGCCAATATTGGACATGTGGTCATGAGAAGTTTGAACTTCTCAAAGCACGCCTGTGCTAGTGGTGTCCACACAAAAGCACCTTTCTTAGTCAAATCAGTTAGTGGTGCAGCATGCCGCGAGAATCCACTAACGAACCGACGATAGAAGGCACACAATCCTACAAAACCCCTGAGCTGTGTCAAAGTCTCAGGTGTAGGCCAATCGATGATAGCTCAAAATTTCTCTGGATCCATGCTAACTCCTGCACCGCTGATGATGTGTCCCAGATACTTCTGCCATGAAAAGCACATGAGCTCCTTGGCGTGCACAAGGACTCCACATCAAGTATCTCGATTACCTCATCCAAGTGAATATGTGTTCCTCCATGATTTGCTAAACCGGGATGTCGTGAAAGACACCAATACAAATTTCCTCAGTGAGGATGGAAAACCACATTCATAGTAGGCTGAAATATGGGCGGGCATTGGTTAAACCGAATAGCGCCAACCAAAGAAATCAGCCACCGCTACCAGCGATGATACACAAAATCTTCAAACCGGATGATCACGATTTTCAAAAGATGATTTTGGCCCACATGCAAAGAAATCTTCAAAAAAAGCCTGAGCTTGGAATGAAGGCTGCGAGAATTTTCTCGAAAAATCTAAGACATGGGTTTTCTTCTTAAATCTGAAACATAATAACTTAGTCATCTTCAAAGAACTACATATTTAGATTAAAGCATGAATTTTGACTTTGTGAAGTTGGCGAATTTACCTTTGAATGTCAACTGAAGTTTCCAAAAGGGACGCCTTATTTAGAATTTTTAAGATTTAAAGCATGAGGTTAAAGTATGGCGAACTCATTTCAATAAAGATTGTCAACTTCAGTTCTGAAAAGGGACGCTTTAATTCTAAATTGGGAATTTAAAGCAAGTGAAGTAAGGGCGAATTCAACAAGGATTGTCAACTGAAGTCAAATTCGCATGGTGCTTTAAATAAATTTGCAACTGAAGTCTTGAAGAGGCGCCTTAAAGCATGATGCTTTATTTAGCTTATTTTAGTTTCAGTTAACTAAAATTGGGATCCAATCACAAGCCAAACGCATTTTTCAAGGTTTAGTGCCTTTGTGCGAATTTCAAAGATGAAAATCTATTTATTCAAGCATTGGCGTCCATTATTTCTTCATCTCAAGCTTCGAAGTCTACATTCTTCTTGAGCGAGCAGCAACTTAAAGGTGTTACAGGTGTCAGAATTCAGCGTTCTTCATAGCAACGGATTCAGATTGATCAGAAGAAGAAGATTCCAAACTTTGTTTTCACTTTGCATGCAGGTTTCATCAAGTTCTAGAAAAGAGATTGGCGAATTCTTCAAAAGCAGAACAAGCAAAACTTTCTATCTTCTGTCTTATTTCTTCTATTTCTCATCTTAAATTACTTTCTTCGCATGTCAAAAAAACGACAAAATATTCAAAATTTGATCATCTGGATTCGCATTTTTCAGCATCAGCAGCAAAACCCATGTCTTAGATTTTTTCGAGAAAATTGCCCCGCAGCCTTCATTCTGAAGCTCTGTGCTTTTTTCCGAAGATTTCTTTGCATGTGGGCTAAAATCACATCTTTTTGAAAATCGCATCATCTGGGTTTGTTTAGAATTTTGTTGTGCACAAAACCCATGTTCCAGATTTTCTCAAGAAAAATTGCCTC
>VDFB02152197.1:0-14901 GCA_007258455.2 Sequoia sempervirens
TCTAATGTATAGCGAATTCACTCTATCGTATGATAGGACAAATCAAGCTTCATAACCACTACTGGCAATTTCTTGGTTTTTATAGTATGGATGCCCTCTTGTGCAACCCCAATAGCCTCATGAATATGTCTCCCATGTAAGAAACCAAATTGTTCACACGAGATAGTATTGGACAACACATCCTTGATTCTAATAACAATGACTTTAGCAACAATCTTGTATATGCAATTACAAAGAGAGATAGGGTGAAAGTCATCAAAGGAGTCAAGCTTACATCCTCCTTAGAAATCAAGGTCGAGATTGTTCAACCACATGAAGGATATTAGAATCAAGAAAATAAAAAAAAACCCAAGAATTCAATTGTCCAGCCATCTGGGCCTGTACTTTTGTCTTTTTGAAAAGTGCCCATAACAGTCCTCAATTCATCTCTCGAAATTTCTTCATAAGATCCTCATTAGCTGCCTCATCAACAAAGCTTGGAAAATGTGCAGAAATACGAACGATGCCTGCACTATTTGCCCTGTCTGGTTCCTTATACAACTGGAAGAAATGTGTGACTCCCATATCAACAATCTCTTTGAAGGTGTTTTCCTTTGTGCCATCCACCTTGGACATTTGCCAAATAGTGTGTTTTTCTTTTTACGATAATTGGCATAGTTATGGAAATACTTTATGTTTTCGTCACCATTTTCCAGCCAAAGAGCCCGACTTTTTAATCTCCATTGTACTTCTAGATCAGCCAAAATCTTTTTCTTTTGTTCCAACTCCAACAACCTTAATCTAGAGGCCTCATCAAAAGGAAATTGGAAATCAGTAGCATAAAAAAACATCAAGTTCCTACTCCACCAAGGTAAGAGACTTTTCCTGTTCCATATGTTTTTTTATGTGCCCAGTTGACAGTAGCAGCCGTGACCATTTTAAGATTTCTAGCAAGTTGTAGACTGGCTAATACATTTGAAGATTCATCAAAGAGAGTCCATTCAATTTTAACTAAGTTTATGAAGTCAACATCCAAAAGCCAAGCGGGGGGAAATTTGAAAGGGGACGCTGGTTTAGTATCAGATTTAGCAACTTGCAGTAAAATGGGGAGATGATCAGAATCACCAAACGAGGCCACCCAAGAACGGATCTTTTCTGATTTATGAAATAGTGAATCATGCACCAAAAATCTATCAAGTCTTTTTGCCACTCCCTCAACACCAATACGCATACTACGCATATTCCTCCAAGTAGGAACAATCACAATAGAGGATAGATCGATCAACTTAAAGACCTCCAATTTATGCTGAGGATCCTAAAAATGTTGTAACTTATGTTCTTTTCTAACAACAACTATATGGAAGCCGGCAGTTGTGGTGAGGTTCAAATAATAAAGCTCTATGCAAAGTTGGAGAAATTGGCTTGGAAAATAATGGCAGCAGGACATTTTCAGATTTAGGACAATATTTTTCTACCACCAAAGTGAAAAATTAGGAATTGCATTTGGTTTTGTTAAACATGGCCCTATTAGAGTTATTAAAAACCTTCGAGAATGTTTTGATTGCCACCACAGCTTTGAAAGATGACCACATTGAGGAAGCATTGCTGTATTGGAAAGCTTATTTGCCTGAAAGATTTATTCATTGTCATAGTAAAAGTACACAATGCAAAGTGACTGGTTGAATGGGGAAAATATAAAGAATGATTCCAACTTAAATATTTCTATACCAGTGTTAGCTGGCCTTAAAACACCATTGGTTCGTTTGAATTTTTTAAAAATTTGACAAATTCCACCAAGTGCTAGTAAAATGCCATTGTCAAAAGTTTTTGTATTGACCAAGGAAATGGTTAACTATCGACCAAAAGACAACATTATTAGTGTCACATTTGGGAATTATGCATTCATGGATTTTATTCTTAATTGAGTTAAACACCTCACAGACTTGGGAGTTAATAATCTCTTCATGAGTGGAATGGATGAAAAAGTTATGCAGGTTTTGTATTGGAAAGTAATTTAGTATTTGTGGGCAACAAAATGAAAACAATTGATGTATTAAAAAATGTGTATGCCCTTCCTAAAACATGGAATGGACTTCTATTAATATGGGTACTCCTGGTCAGTTTTATACAGTTGAATTTCGGCTGTTGCATGAGTTTGTAATTCCCTAGCATATTTAACATACCTTTTTAGAATCATGATTTTAATTATACAAACACCTACTATCAGAACTAGTGATTATGAGGGGAAATGCTTCAATTTACAACACTATTTCGAGAGGCAGGTAAGTTAGAGTGTGATTCAAAGGAAAACCCTCTGTCTGCTAAAGCAGATATGGAGGCTACTAAGCTTCTTGTTAAAGATAAAAACCAACAGTGCAAGTTCTGGGAACCAACAAAGATTATATAATTTTTATTGTTGTTCAACAATGTTAGGAAATTAAGGTTTACGTTTAATAAATCAATTAGTTGGGTGGGAAGTTATTTTCATATATAGTTTTTATTGTTGTTCAACAATGGTATAATCTGTACAATCCACTCACCATGCTAGCATTGGTATTAGAGCGAATTGATCATGTGCATTGGAAATTAGGAATGGAGGGCAGCTGTTACAGCGCATTCAATAGAAACAAGTGGAGAGGCTGTTGTATTGATAGTTAACGAATTTGCAACTGTCAGTTTGAAGGAAAAATGTATTGAAGAAAGTCGCTTCACTTTCCTTTACAACGACTTCTACGTATAGGAGTGGCAGAAATAAACCAGATGTTGGAGAATAAATTAAAGCGTAGTATATACTGTTGATCTCAAATAGGGGAGGTGGAGAATGCTACATTTTTGTATTGTTGTCTTTGATACTCATTGACAGTCAAACGTTGCCAGTATACATTTTGAGATGCCTCCTGCTATTCCAATGCTGAGTCAATTGTGAAGACCTATTTTTAACTTAGTATCTATTATTTAGTGCTATAATTTAATAGATACAGTAAAAGAGAACAAGAGAACGATATAGTTACAAGCATTCAGTGTCAGTTTCTAGAAATTATACATGTAAACTGCAAAATCATCATATTGCAAAAGATTCAGATATATGGATATGCTAGAAGGATGCAGATTTTCAGATAGGAAACTACAGAAGATGTGGACCTCCACCTTTTGCTCATTGGTCTGATTGTGGGGCATCGAAAATAGTTACAAGGTATTTAAAATGATTTATCTTTTAGGGCATGTGTAAACTGTTGCTAGATGTGCATTGCCTGGTTTTTAATTTGGAGATATAAGATCAATAATAGTTTAGATTTGATTGTATGGTAAAGATTGAAGGGGTTTAAATTTCAAAGAAAATATTTGTAAGGGTGTATTAGCGGTTGAAATCAGTAGTTTTGATATGGGCACATATCATATGACTATTTCAAATGGTGTTTGTATTCAATTGAAACCATCAATGATACATTTTGGTAACTCTTTCAAAGATTCACATGTGAAATCAGATGAATATTGTATAACAGGGTCCAATTGGAGGCTAGAGGAAATGGATAGGAGGACATCTATCATCCCGAGCTAGCTTCTCATTCAGGGATGATTCCTTGCATGAGAAACATTTGTTTCATTTCTAGTACTTTTAGGAGCAAGATGAGGCATGCAGTGATTTATTGGTTTGTGGGTAGTTGAATTCACAAACTTGTTGGGTTATTGTTGGTCTATGGATAGTTGAATCCACAAATTGTCTATTGATAATTGAGTTTGTCTATCATCCTGAGCTAGCTTCTTGTTCAGGGATGATTCCTTGCATGAGAAACATTTGTTTCATTTCTAATCCTTTCAGGAGCAAGATGGGGCATGCAGTGATTTATTGGTTTGTGGATAGTTGAATTCACAAACTTGTTGAGTTGCTATTGGTTTGTGGATAGTTGAATCCACAAACTATCTATGTCCAGATAATTGTGTTTGTCTCGATCTATAGTTTTGCATATATTTATTTGTGGATAATTGAGTAAGTCTCAATCCACAAATGGAGGAGTGTTACTGTGAATAATGGAGTGAGTCTCGATTTATAGTTGGCTGGTGATTTTCTTGTGAATAGTGGAGTGTGTCTTGATTCACAGGTAAACGTTTGATAATCAAAACATTTATCTAGACATGAGGAGTTGTTTGGGTTGATGTTGATGCAGAGTTGGATAATCAGAACATTTATCCAAACATGAGGAGTTTGGGTTGATGCTCAAGACATTTGCAAATTCTAGGGCACGTCAGGTAAGGGACATTATTTATTCATATCCTCATTTTCTCTCTCCTACTGGGGAGCATCCATTATACTTATGTGACATAAGTAGTCCGTGGGGGTCACATTGAATCCTCCTTCTATCCTTCTTTCACTAATGTAGTTATTTCATTTGCTCTTTTTTAGAGAGGAGTTTTTCCCATGTGGTTTTCTCATTTTTATTGGTTTTGAGAGATTTCATTTGTTTGTATATGGGTATCTCATCAAGCCTTGTAGCCAAAACCCATCCATGCATCCATCATTGCATTCTTCATTAAGGTTTTTAGCTTCTCCCTAAGTTGATCTTAAGGGTGGGTATTGGAGTAACTGGGACATCACTTGATAATTAAGTAATCATTAATTAATTTTTAGGTCTCTTATTACTTTATTCACTTAAGCTAAACTTTGGAGTGTTTTTTATTATTAGATTGGGTTAAATATAGGTCAAGTTATCTCATTGCATGAGACTAAGATAATTGTCCCAATCTAATCAAATCATTATCTAGGGTTTGATTTTTCCTTTTATAAGGATTCTCATTCATGTTATCATTCAATTTAGATTAATTCATTGCACATACAGTTGCTTTTTTGGATCATCTCTTCTCAAAGTTGCATTAGCATATCAATGGTTTTTCTTTTCAGATGTGATAGGCATTTTAGTTGTAGGTGATTTCTAGGAGTTGTGTGGTTCACTATCAAATCCAACATCAACTACAGTGGGGAGGTAAAAGAGTGGGGTATAAGTTTTTCTAGCAATAATAATGGGAGTAGTTCCATTAGGAAAATTTGGAGGAAATGTCAAAGGGGGGAGAATGGATAGTCTAATACAATATGTTCCTATATAGGTTATGGTAGCAAAGGTTCAGTCGTCAAGGACACCAAAGGAAAGGGAAACTATAGAGATCCTATGTGTAGAGATTGCATAGGTGCAAGAATAGAAGCATTCTCTAGAGATAGAGTGGGATATTCTATAAGTAGATAAATATGGTGTATGAGTGGGGAGAGATGGATTATAGGACAAGAGGCATTATACATAGAAAAAAATGGTTGTGGCATAGGTAGAAAGGTAGTGGTTAAGATAGGAGAAGGATCAAACCAAAGGTTTACTAGGCTTGTAGGGCATCCCAGACACTAGTAGAGATCATGAGGGACTCAAGGGATATACAACATTTACTAAAATAGAATTAATACCATATATTAGTATATGATAATGTGGAGTTGGTAGAGAAAAGGGAGCCCTCATGTGTAGATTACTTGAGTACTTAGGGGCTTCAATCATATTGCATTAATTTATTAGGCCACAACAAGCAACACCATCACCAATTCTATTAACTAGGGCACATAAGGGAGAGGGGGATAACAATATATTCATAACTAGTTGCATGGATGATGGATTTTATGAGGCCATATGTTATTTTTTATTTTTAAGATGTTCAAACATTTGATAATTATATCTATGTTATGCAATTTTTGGAGTGATTAATTGATTTTGTTAGATGATGGATTTATGTATGAATGCATTATTCTTTATATCTATAGATAGTTACTTATTTTATGATTGATGGATGTATGTGCATGGATATGTTACAATATGTTTTTTAAATTTGTATTTTATTAAAGCCCTATTAGAGTTATTAAAAACCTTCAAGTATGTTTTCTAACTTGAAAGGTGATAGTTGGATACTAGTTCTCAGCAATTGATTGTGGAATTTAGCTAAGGCTCTGATACCATGGTTTATATTTTGTACAATATTCAGTCAAAGTTTCTTGACAAACATTCTTGATTAAGTAATTATCAGTATTTTATAGACTTATTCAGCCATCTATAAGTTGGTAGAAAAAAACAAATTGCTATATTGGAAAGCTTATTTGCCTGAAAGACTTATTCATTGTCATAATAAAAGTACAAAATGCAAAGTGATTGGGTCAATGGGGAAAACATAAAGAATGATTCCAACTTAAATATTTCTATACCAGTGTTAGCTGGCCTTAGAACATCATTGGTTCGTTTGAATTTTATTTTTTAAAATTCATTTGACAAATTCCACCAAGTGCTAGTAGAATGCCATTGTCAAAGGTTTTTGTATTGACCAAGGAAATGGTTAACTATCGACCGAAAGACAACATTATTAGTGTCACATTTGGGAAATTATGCATTCATGGATTTTATTCTTAATTGAGTCAAACACCTCACAGACTTGTGGGAGTTAATAATCTCTTCATGAGCGGAATGGATGGAAAAGTTATGCAGGTTTTGTATTGGAAAGTAATTTAGTATTTGTGAGCAGTAAAATGAAAACAATTGATGTATAAAAAAATGTGTATTGTCTTTTTTAAATTATGGTGGGAATTCCTATTCATGAAACATGGGTCAATGAGTTTGACTCATAAAACTACATGGTTGAATCCTGAAAGCAATATCACAATTTGACACGGTGTGAAAAATACCTCCTACTTATCAGTTCTATACAGTTAGATTTCGGCTGTTACATGAGTTTGTAATTCCCTAACATATTTAACATACCTTTTTAGAATCATGCTTTTAATTATACAAACACCTACTCTCACAAGTCACAACTAGTGATTATGAGGGGAAATGCTTCAATTTACAACACTATTTCGTGAGGCAGGTAAATTAGAGTGTGATTCAAAGGAAAACCCTCTGTCTGCTAAAGCAGATATGGAGGCTACTAATCTTCTTGTTAAAGATAAAGCCAACAGTGCAAGTTCTGGGAACCAACAAAGATGATAAGGCATCAATTGGTGAAGTAGTTACTGAGTTTCAAAAGGCAAAAGACCAGCTATTAAAGATGAAATAAAGGTTTAAATTAAAATCAGGCCTCGTACAGATGAATGACATCATTTTCTTAGTAAATGAATTTCTTTCACTTTTGTTCTAACGTACTATCTTTCTTCCAATTTGTATATTAGGGGAGAGGATTTGGTAGTTGAACATCTTACTTCGCACTTCTCAAATCACTTTCAATTTTTTACAGCAACTTACTTGACAAATCTCCTGCTTATACTTTGGATGAGCATAAAATGAAGAGACCATGTCTTCCATAAACACACTCTCTCTTCCTGTAAGGGATTATAAAAGATCGGGGTTTCTAGCTATCAAGACATGGATATGTGTTTAATAGGGAAGCTTTGTGTGTGTCTCCTAATGACCATTTTGAGTTGAATTTTGTGGTAACACCAAAGAAGATATAACTCTAGAAGAAGGACAATTGAATGTCATTCCAAGAATCAGTTATCGAATAGAGCGATGTCGACAGATTTCAAAGAGAACTGATCTACGGGAAAAATGGATTGAGGTTAGGGTTATATAAAACTGTTGCGACTTTCTCCTTGGACTTCTTCAGATAGGTCAAGTCATCCCTATTCACCTGCAAGGATCTCTACCTCTAGAAATTGGAAATATGATTCATGTTCAAAGCTATTGATGTTTCAGCTAACAGGTTGGAAGGTCAACTTCCCGCCAGTCTGGGAAAATGTGAAGAACTTGAATATATGAAGCTTTCTTCAAATCAATTGCAAGGCCCAATACAAAATCTCTTACTGGATTGAAAATTTTTATGAGTATGAATTTGTCTTCCAACAACCTTTTAGGCTTGATCCCTGTGTCTCTAAAGTCGCTGAATATGCTTTAGTATTTGAACTTGTCTTTCAATACTTCAGTGGAGAGATCCCAAAAGAAGGCATCTTTAAAAATTTTACAGTTGCATCATTTTTGGGAAATATGTTTTTGTGTGGAGAATGGATGCAATTGCCTACATGTGTTGTTCATAATAATCAGCCTAAAGACCACACCAACAAAATTAGAATTTTTGCACTACTCTCTGGAACCAATACCTTCCTATTATTTTGTTTATTGATCTTGGGACTAATTTACAGGAGGCATAAAATAAAGTCTGATGTTCCCAGTGACATTTTTCCCTTGAAACTCATGGATGACGGGTATTTCCTATCAAGAAATCATTAAATCCATAGATGGATTTAACCAGAAAAAATTGTTAGGGGCTGGCAGTTTTCGCTCAGTGTACAAAGGTATTATTAGTGATGGTAGAGAGGTTGCTTTCAAGCTTCTGATTTTGAAAAACGAAGAAGCCAGCAAGAGCTTCAGCAGGGAACGCAGAGTGTTGGCGAAGGTTAAGTGCTATAATCTGGTAAAAATCATATCCTTCTGTCTAGAATTTGGACACAAAATATTGGTTCTAGAGTTCATATCCAAAGGAAATCTGGAGACACTGTCATATTCCAACAGCTACCCATTGCCCTTCAGGGAGATATTGATAGCAATCGATGTTATACATGGATTAGAATATTTGCATCATGATTGTTTTCTGCAAATTGTACACTGTGATCTAAAACCAAGCAACATTCTTATGGACGAGGATATGATAGCACGTGTAGTATATTTTGGCATTGTCCATATATTTGTGGCTCAGTACCATTGATTCAGGAATTACTTCCACTCCGAAAGGATCCATGGGCTGCATTGCACTAGAGTATGGAGTTGCTGAGGTCGTCTCCATGAGGGGTGATATTTACCGTTATGCTATTATGTTGTTGGAGATGGTAACTGAAAGAGTTCAACCAACCATATGTTTGTGGGAGGATTGAACCTCCACAAGTGGGTAAGCGTACCTTCTGATGATAAATTGGAGGAATCATTGACATGAGACTAATGAAGGATATAGGAGAACAGGAAATAAAGCAATGCCTCAGTCCTTTCTTACTTATTGGGTTGGAATGTTCAAAGGAGATCCCCAATGAAAGACCCATAACTAGAGAGGCGACAAGAGTATTGGAAAGTATTAGGAAGACTCTTCTTGAAGCTTGAATTCTTTTAGGTTGTGTTAAGAACAAATGTGGCGACACCCACATGTCAACAATATTCCAGATTTTTGTTGATCAAACTTCAGTATGGAATATTTTCACAGTTGCCCTAGTACTGATCACTGCTTACCTCTATCATTATAATGTTCATCCAATACACCATGAATTGGAAACCTCTTCACAAATGAAATTAGTTGTTCAATCATCACTTACCTTATAAGCAGAGCTGCAGAACTACAAGTTTGTTTGGTTATACCCTATTTCAATATTGGAGTATGGATGATCATTTTCTAGCTCTCAAACTTAACTGCAGCAAAGGTGTTCTTCACACAGGCATATATTTGAGTGATATAACTATGATATTGAAGTATCTTATTTTCTTCAAACAAGTTAGAGGAGGAGTGTAGAATGTGAAGAGACATTTGATGACTTTCCAAATTTCATTATCTAATTATGATAGATTTCTTGAAGGGAAGACTCTTGGCATCCTCATTCGTTAGCTTTAAATATTGGGGTCTTTTATGGAGGAAAGGGGAGATAGTTTTTTAGATTTTGCAAGCCTATGAACTTGTAAATATATGGACTGCTGAAGTTGAAGGATCTATTTGGGAGTCTATGATTCTTAGAGTTGTTATATCTATGTGTGTAATAGTTGTTTTCAGCATTCATCTTTCGTGTTAGTCTATATTTTGAATTTGTTTTGGAGTTGGTTTCAGAAATAGTATATTAATCTGTGAGTTAATTACTATTTCAAAATTTAGAAGTTTGAGGTGTTATATATGCATATTCATCATCTCGGAAGTAGTAAACTTTTGAGTTGCTACTCATTTCAAATTAGATATTTTTTTATTTCTTGTGAATCTTTTCATTTTCCTTTTATCATTCTACCTTTCCTTCTTTATTGTCAAAAGCATATCGATTTAAAATTCAAAATACATCATATGAGGGAGCTGCCCCTCTCAAATGCAAAGGAGAATCATTAATATCATAATGATTTCTCCATCTTTTTGGTGCACTTCATGGCTGCGTACGGACCAAAAATCAAGACTATCATAGAAAATAGAAAAATGACTACTACTATTCTAACTTACTAGGAGTTACTTAAAATATAGAAAAGTAATAGAGAATAACAAAACTAAAATATAGTAAACTAAATAATGATGATAGATTTTTATGATGAGTATGTTTGAAATTGGATGTAGGTACATGGTGACATGTGTGGAAAGCAACTTATATTTGCTATATCACTTAAATTTATGTACCAAGGTATAAATACCATGGTGGTAATGTGTTTTGTGGATAAAGTACTAACTTAAAATACACAACAAATAAGAGGATGCCCTAGAATATCATCAGGGCATGTAACTACCTTGGTAGGAGATGCTAGGAGCACCCAACAAGAAAAAAACTCAAGAAAATAAAATAATTCACTACTATACTGTAAAGATGCACCATGATATTAGGATCATGGTAACATTGAGTTATGTTTTGGGCCAATAGTTTAGTGAATAGTCTAATTCAATAGACAAATGTTTCACATGGGTTGTATCTCTTTCCAGGTTATTGAAAAATGATAGGATAATTATGATTCCTAATACAAGGAATGATATATCCTATTAAGGAAAATGATGAGATGATGAAATAGGATTTTTCAAGATGACTAGGGATTCAATTAGTGTGTGTTGATGGTGTTAGATAAGAGTCTTAAGTTTTTTGTTTAGTGTAGGATTTTTTGAAGAGAATTTTGACACACACATCAACATGCAGGTAGAACACCAAACACACCACCTCTTTTAAAAGGAAACCAACCTCAAGAGGTTGATAACCCTGAGCTCTCTTTGTGTTAGATGTTGACAAAGTTGGATAGTTTAGTGGCCTAATTAGTTATACCTATACAAGGGGCTAATAGTAATCAAATAAAAAAAATGGTTAATTGCAATACGAGGTTAGAAAACAAGATAAATAATGTAGAAGTAGTTGCTCCAATCACCTATTGCACAAAAAGTAACACTTTCAATACTATTAAAACAATATGACAATTTTCAAACATGAGAAATCTGATTTCTAATAGAAATAATTTGTTAGAAATAAGATCCTATTCTAACCCTAACCTACTCCTAAACTAACTAGGTATGCAAACAAAAAGAACAAAAGATAATGGTTTAGAGAGGAAATAAATTGAAAATAAAGAAGATTATCTTTACATCTAATTTATTATCCCTTATCTTGGAAAATTCAATGAAATTTGATTATCCTATAATTCTTGTTGTGTGACTTTTTCACCAAGAGAAGAGAAAACTATGAAATAACCCTTTAGAATTAAAAAGGAGATGGAGAAAATAAAGGATATTATTATCCCTTGGTTAAAGAGATATTAATAAGGAATATGTATACACACTCTTTAAAAAGGGAAGAATAATTATTTATTTAAATAATTCTTAAAGGCAACTTTTGTGAATAGGTGTGATGGTTTGGACATGGGAAATAGTCAAGCATGAGAACATCCAAGGATGGAGCACATTCAAGGAGAGAAGAGAAAAAAGAAAAGAAAATTAAAAGGGCACAAAGGAGTGAAGGTTAGGGTCATGGGTGGGCATTTAAACATTTAGAGAAGGGGCACATAGCAAGTGTCCAACTCGGAGTATAGTGTACACTCGGGAGTGTCTTGGCTAGGGTTGTGTTTATGTCGTGAAGGCAAGTTGGTTTTGTGCAAGAACCGGTTCCTCCAGGGGTGTTTGTGTCGGGAAAAACCTAGACTTGTAACCATTCCTCTGAGTGTTGGATAACATCCTTTCCATGACATTAAGATAAGTATTGAGAACCATTGATTCAATAATATTGGGAGTATTATTTATATGATTTTTAATGTAACTTATATGATTAATCTATGTTGTGGTGTTATTCCATTTATTATGTTAATTATTTAATTGTCTCATGTTTGTAGATTTCATTAATTATTCACATTTATTTTGATAACATCGCATATTGTAAATTATATTAACTCTAATATTTGCTATATTAAATCTGCTGCTAATACTTAGTAACCATATAAGAGGAAAAGTGACATCAAATTTGGTATTAGAGACTAAACATGGGTTAAAGCTAGTATAATACAAAAGATAGATTAATTAAACAATAGGCATCAAATCTAAAAGGATACAAACATCCACACATAAGACACTTACACAATATTTTTACTTTTTCTCCCTTTATATATGCATATATATCAAATAATATATCTCATTATCCATTAACATACGCTCTATATTTATCTTATACATCAATTTATTCTTTTACTTTCTCTTACTATATCCTATCAACTTTTTTTAGGTCACATATCCTATCGTCTTGTATCATCTTACAATATTTGATATTTTAGAATGTGGCATTTGTTTTTTATTTAATATATTAACTCCTCAAAAAACATGTCCATAAGATGTGTCGAGTCCAAGTGATATGCCCCCTTTTTTCCGTATTCCTCAAAAAACTATATTCACTATTATAACTATTTTATTCTTACTGCTAATTATCAACAATAGGTATGACTAATAGATTGAAGTCTATATGATTAAACAATTATATTAAAACCAGGCCCAAAGGATGGATTTATTCCCATTAAAAGAGACCATTGGCATCCAAGATAATATACTCTGAATTGTCAACCGATCGGCTTTAATTGACCAGACATCTTAAGAAATAAAATGAAGTCTATGGTGAAGCTAAAATCACAAAGACCAAAATTTAAATCCTCAATTAACTTGAATATGCTTTCCCTTTCACATTCATCCACGATGAGATATCTTCATGTAGGAAGGCCATTGTAGATTGCTAAAGGCGTGTCCCTCCCCAATAGGCATTAACACTTTCCAAGTGAGTAAATAGGCATCCAACTTCAACGATGATCCATCATCCTAATAAAGTCAATAGTTTTTAGGTCGATTGCTTTGGTGTTTCCTTAGACGCTTTGCACATAGCCAAATAATCAAACTTATTCAAGCTATACAAGTTCTATTACTATTCTAACTTATGCATGAAGTCAAGAGGTGTTTAATATTAAAATTTTGCCTCATTGTGTCAAGGTCGATGATATTGAGATCACTTGGTAACCATTTTCTTATTGTTCAAAAACATCATGACTCATGAAAATAATTTGTGGAAATCCTCTACATTACCGCATTTTTATCAATGAATGCATGCTCGGCCCATTTCATTACATGCCACCCATCCCTACACCTTCATTTCTTGTGTACGAGTACCGATGAGAGTCCAATGCTTCCTTAACCACTTTAATGAAGTTCATGCCCGTCTGCTTGGAGAATCAAGATTTTGTTCAAGTAATGACTGAATAATACTGGGGACACTTTCTCATCTTTCAATAGAGGGTCAACAAATGTGGACACCAAAGAATTGAATTCTTCCTTCCAACTCCATATTTCCTTCTTGCCTCTACGTGTATCTTTTATGGCTAGGATATTGGAGGTAATGAGAGATTTACTTTATCTGTCAAGACAACCTTGATCTTGGTCATTGATGCAGGAGCATCCAGTGGTGTAAGGGCAATCTTGCATCACCCAAAAATAGTTAAATTTCATGTTTCTCGATTTTTAGATGTTTTTACATTTTTGGATACCCTTTTCGTCATAATCAAATTCCCAATTTATGGTTTTTATTTTATGTTCCTGGGTTGAAAGATATTGCAGTTTTAGTTTCTCATATTTGCACCTAAAAATCTTCCGAGTGAAATTTGAGGCACTTAGAGTTCCCAGAACGGCCCCGAAACTTGCCAAAATTGACGTAGCAAATTTTGAGCGCATTATTGACTTCGAGACCTTTCCAACGGTTCAAACTGTTCGCGAATCAGAGTCCCGAATCAAAAGTTATGGCCCCGGGAAGTTGGGGCACTTTCTAGAAGATACAATTGCAAATGCTCTTTTGAAATTTGAACTTCATGTTGTAAATTTTTGGCTCCAAACTAATGAGGAGCTCTATTTATGGGCAGGTTTCTAATTTTTGGGCAACTTTTGGAACAAGCTGCATATTCTTGAAAGGGTTATTCCAAAAGCTTTATATAACTTGCATGTGTTGTAGAACTTTGGGATTTGAGATCCTCTACATGTAAGAAGCTCCATTTTCTAAATAATAAAATTATTCTCTTGTTTGTGGGTTATTTTCTAAGTCTCAGGTTGCGCCCTCATCAAGTGGTATCAGAGCGGGTTTTCTTGAGTGTGTGGACAGATCGCCGATCGTGAGGCAATTCACACTAGGACCATGGTTGTGGGTCGAGGTCAAGAAAGATGCCTCCAAGAGTGGTGCCTAGTAGGCGTGGTGGTGCTAGAGGTGGTTGAGGTGGTAGAAATGTTGGTAGAAGAGATGCACTGGCAACCCTCCATAGATAGATTGATGTGTTACAAGAGCAGTTGAGAAGAGGGTTAAACCTGAGGGAGGAAAGTGAGGATGAAGGAGACGAAGAAGGTTCAGATGTAGAAGAGGAAGAAGAAGCAATTGATCAAGACCAAATGCGGCTAATAAAGGCCATTTCGAAGATCGGGAAAAGACCCAGAGCAAAAGTCCCCAGTTATTCCAGAAGTCTGAACCCGGAAGAGTTGATCGACTGGATCAACGAGCTAGAAGAATATTTTGAGTATGAGGAAATAGAGGACCCAGATCGGGTTAAGTTTGCGAAAATGAAGCCGAAGGGCCATGCCAGTATTTGGTGGAAAGAGGTCCAGTTGGAAAGAAATTGAAAAGGAAATATCACCAGATGGGATCACGTGAGAAACCTAAGAAGCTCATACTGACTACGAAGTTAGATCCTCATGAAGAAA
>VDFB02152197.1:15001-38427 GCA_007258455.2 Sequoia sempervirens
GGATGTTGGATGAGTTTTAGGATATTCTTTTTGATAATGTACCTAAGCGTTTACCACCAATAAGGAAGATCAGTCATCAAATTGACTTGATTCCTGGAGCCAGTTTGCCAAATAAGGCAGCTCATAGAATGAATCCAACAGAAAATGAGGAGTTGAACAAACAAGTCCAAGAGTTATTGAGAAAGGTTTTGATAAGGGAGAGTTTGAGACCATGTGTAGTACCTGCAGTACTAGCACCAAAGAAGGATGGGGAGTGGTGGATGTGTACAAATTCCCGAGCCATAAACAAGATAGCAATCAAGTATAGATTTCCCCTGCCAAGGATGGATGACCTGATGGACTATTTGAGTGGAGCTCAGTACTTCACAAAGATTGACCTGAAGAGTGGATATCACCAGATCCAGATTCAAGAGGGAGATGAATGGAAGACTTCCTTCAAGACCAAAGAGGGCCTGTACGAGTGGTTAGTCATGCCTTTTGGGCTAACCAATGCACCGAGCACATTCATGCGACTCATGAACAAGGTACTAAAAGAATTTCTGGGAAGTTCTATTATTGTGTATTTAGATGATATTTTGATTTTCAATAAGACATTGGATGAGCATCGATGCATATTGAGAGAGTCTTTGAGAAGTTAAGAGAAGCGGTGATTAATCTAAAAAGTGCAGTTTTGTGAAGAGGGAGTTAGTGTACTTGGGGTTTTGTTGCGGCCGAGAAGGTCTCAAGATGGACCCAAAGAAGGTGAGGCTATTAGAATGGCCTACCCCAGAAGCTGCTACGAGGTGAGATCTTTCCATGGTTTGGCTAGTTTTATAGAAAGTTCATTAGAAACGATGTATTTGTGGACTAACTGGAAACAATGAGAGGGATAGAAAAAGAATTCAAGTGGAGCATTGGGCGACAAAAATTTGAACTGTTGAAGCGGAGGTGACAAAAGCAACTGTTCTAGCCCTCCATATTTCAACAAGGTGTTTTAGGTGGATTGTGATGCCAGTGGTTGTGCCATTGGAGCAGTGTTGAGCCAAGAGGGTAAGCCCATTGCCTATTTCAGTGAAAAGTTAAATGATGCCAAGAGAAAGTATTATGTATATGATCAGGAATTTTATGCAATGGTTCAAGCATTAAAGAAATGGAGACATTATTTGTTGCCGAAGGAATTTGTTCTATATACTGATCATCAGGCCTTGCAGTACCTAAATAGTCAGGGAAAGTTAAATTAGAGGCATATAAAATGGGTAGAGTTTTTGCAGAGTTATACCTTTGTTTTGAAACATAGGAGTGGGAAGTCAAATAGGGTTGCAGATGCCTTAAGTAGGAAGCATACATTGATGACAAAGTTGCAAATTGAAGTGGTTGGGTTCAATGAACTCAAGACACTGTATGTAGAAGATCCTGATTTTGCAGAGGCTTGGAAAGCTTGCAAGGAACCTGTTACAGTGGACAGGACAAGGTGGTTGGATTTCATAATCCAGGATGACATGTTATTTAAGGGAAGTCAATTGTGTATCCCGAGGAGTTCCATGAGGGAGAACTTGATAAAGGAGAAGCATAGTGGAGGATTGGCAAGACATTTTGGTCGGGATAAGACCATTGCCATTATCAGTGAGCATTATTATTGGCCTCAGTTGTCACATGATGTGAAGAAGTTTGTACAAAGCTGCAGGGTATGTTAGATGGCTAAAGGAGTGAGCTAGAATACAAGCTTATACCAGCCCTTACCTGTACCAGAGAGGCCATGGGAGGATATAAGTATGGACTTTATTCTTGGTTTGCCAAGGACACAATGAGGGAATGATTCAGTCTTTGTGGTGGTTGATAGGTTTTCAAAGATGGTGCATTTTATTCCATGTCAGAAGACCCATTATGTAGTCCACATTGCTGACTTGTTCTTCAAAGAGGTGGTGAGGCTACATGGTCTACCAAATAGTATTGTTTCAGATCATGACACCAAATTTGTGGGGTACTTTTGGAGGACCTTGTGGAAGAAGCTGAAGACAGAGTTGAAGTTCAGTTCTGCACACCATCCACAAACAGATGGGCAGAAAAAGGTTGTTAACAGGAGTCTGGGTAACCTACTAAGATGTTTGGTAGGAGATAAACCCAAGGGATGGGACTTGATCTTACCCCAGGCAGAATTTTCTTACAATTCTGTCAACAGAAGCACTAGTAGATCACCATTCCAGATTGTGTATGGAGGTAGCCCCAAAACAACTCCAGAATTGAGGAAGATGGATCAAGAGAAGAAAATAAGTGTTGAAGCTGAAGATTTTGCAGAACACATCAAGGATATACATGAGAAGGTAAAAGAACATGTTAACAAGATGAATATGCAGTATAAGGCTAAGACAAATCAGAAGAGGAGGTATAAGGAGTTCCAGATTGGTGATGAAGTGATGGTCCACTTGAGGAAAGAAAGGTTTCCAGTGGGAACATATAACAAATTGAAGATGAAGAAGTTCAGTCCCTGTAAAATTTTGAAGAGGCATGATTCAGGGAATGCATATGAGGGGTAGAGTTGTCCATTTGGATTCCAACGTTTCCCATGTGTTCAACATTTGATTTGTGAGTATCATGAAGGTGGAATGGAGGAAGCACCGGCAATAGGTATGGCATTCCGGCATCTATGCCGAGGAAGGGAGGAGGTGAAGCAATCTTGGATAGTCGTGTGGGAAGAAGTACCAGAAATAGGAAGTATGAAGAATATCTGGTGAAATGGAGAGGAAGGCATGTGGAAGATTCATCTTGGCTATCTAAGGTAGCGGTTGACCAGTTGGGTTTTCCTCAACCATCTGAGACATGGTCACTTCTCAAATTACCCTGGGTGTCTGATGCAGGAGCATCCAGTGGTGTAAAGGCAATCGTGCATCACCCAAAAATAGTTAAATTTTAAGTTTCTCAGTTTTTAGATGTTTTACATTTTTGGATACCCTTTTTCATCATAATGAAATTCCCAATTTATGATTTTTTTATTTTATGTTCTGGGTTGAAAGATATTGTAGTTTAGTTTCCCAAATTTGCGAAAATCTTAGAGTGAATTTGAGGCACTTAGAGTTCGAGCGGCCCCGAAACTTGCGAAATCGGTGCAGATTTTGAGTGCATTGTTGACTTCTCCACCTTTCCAATAGTTCAAACGGTTTGCGAATCAGAGTCCCGGATCAAAAGTTATGGCCTCGGGAAGTTGGCGCACTTTCTAGAAGATACAATTGCAAATGCTCTTTGAAATTTGAACTTCATGTTGTAAATTTTCACGCCAAACCGCCTAAACTCAAATTTGAATGTTGTTTTGGCTCCAAACTAATGAGGAGCTCTATTTATGGGTGGGTTTCTAATTTTTGGGCAACTTTTTGGGGACAAGCTCGCATATTGCGAAAGGGTTATTTTGTAGCTTTATGTAACTTGCATGTGTTGTAGAACTTGGGGATTTGAGATCCTCTGCATGTAAGAAGCTCCATTTTCTGAATAATAAAATTATTCTCTTGTTTGTGGGTTATTTTCTAAGTCTCGGGCTGGGCCCTCATCAGTCATGAAAGTAGACACTTATTATAACAATTATTATAATATAAATGTTGATACAATTTTAGTTGAGCTATCCATGTGTCTTAGTGGGGTTGACCAACTCTTGATATTAGTGAATAACATGTGATATTGCTATTAGGATTCAACCGTGTAGTTTTCGAGTCAAACTCATTGACACATGTTTCATGAGTAGTGGTTCACAAGATCCCATCTCTCATGATAATGAATGGTCCACTTAGCACTCATTGCATCTAGATGATGCTCACAAAGGTGAAGCACTGGGTCGCCCCGGGAGGTCACCCATCCCAATACTACTCCAACTCAAGCACTTTTAACCATAGAGTTTTTCCCAAGGTTAAGCCCACTTAGCTTGCAACCCCATTTGCAAAACCTTCAGCAAGTGTTGTGCCTTATGAACCATTCAAAATATGGAACCATTCAATATTGAATAACATGTGTTTATGGTCACATATGATACATATCATACATAGTTTAATTACATTCTATTAAAATATGGAACAAGTATGATACAATGAGTACACTTGTTCAAGATGATATTTTGATCATACCAATGGTTCTGTGTTACATTACAATAATAAATAAATTATGGATTTTAATAGAAGTGCAAGGATAAAAGTGAAAGCTTGTTTTAAAATAATAATAATTAAAGAATTCACTATCCATCCTAATATTAAATATTGTCAATTTAGAATATTGATTTCATGGGTATAGAATGAGTGAAGTAGTAAAATCATACTTTAGAGTTTTAATTTCTTTTCGTAGAAAACATCTTCATAAGATCTATGATGTAAAATTTTGGGTAAGATTCAATTATGGAAATGATGTATTTGGTGACTAAGCCAAACTCTTTCCTTTAATATATCTATTTTAAGTACATCGTGGACCATAACCCACAAGTCCTAAAATCATTTTCACATCATAAATTTGGAAAATATCATCTTGCATTAGTTAAAAGAATATTCTATGACACAAAACTTATCTAGTTCTCTTAGCCTTAGACATGGGGACATGTCAATTTTTACAAGAGGAGAAACCACTGCTAATTTTTTAAATGGTTATGTATAGTTATGCCCTATGTGTGGGTTAGATTGACCAAATACATTAAAAAAAAAAATTGATGTCCATTTGAAGAGTTTATAATTGCAACAATATCAAAAGACATAGTGAGGGCCTTGATTTATTTTCACAAGTTAAGATTCATTTATAGAGATCTCAAACCTAATCACATGTTGGTAGATAAAGGTGTTAGCCAAAATTGCCAAATATTGGACTACAAGTGTGAATGAAAATGGGAAGCCCAACAAAAGCATTCTATATAGTCTCTTGGATGTGATAAGCCCCTTTGATCTGGGGTTTTACCAGGAAATGCAAAAAAACTATAGATATTGCAAAATAACCAATTCCAAACAAACGCAAGAAATGAATAACCAAATTTATTAATGATTTAGGGAATACATATAATTCATACTCGGAACAACAACATAAATTGTAGATCTAAAAGTGCTTGATCAACAACTGAGAATATCAACAATCTTCAACCCTGTATTATTCCCCCATGAATGTCCCTTCAAACTGAATATCAAATTGAATCTTGAAACTCTATAAACCTCTGAATGAAGATCTCCAAGAAATTGATCAAGCTCTATAAAAAATATTTGTGTGAGATTATCTCTCAGAATGCCATTGGGTGATCTTCCACACCTGTAGACATTGTTGTCTCTAATGGTTTCGACCTCAAAAAGCTTGAATTTCCAAAACCAGCAAACCCTTGCTCAGTTTTTCCAATTTGCACAAGTTTTAATTAATGATCAAAGATAATGAAAAGGCCAATTGATACCTTTTTGCTTTTATACCCCAAATCCCCACTTGGCCAAATAATTAAATAAAATAAATATTCATTTTTTATGCATTTGGCCTTTTTAAAATAATAAATTAATAAAGCATCGTTAATATGATACTTTATTAATTTCCATTCAACCTCCTTATATCACCTTTTAATAAGTCATCATTAAATATTAATATTATTAAAGTCAAATAACTTTAATAATATAATAAACCATTAAAATCCTTAATAAATCACCCAACACCAGCTCAAATAATGATCTAATCATATTTTATGGATGTAGGTGTGATGACGACCGAGCTAGATAAGACTTACTATAAATAGTAAGTGTAGGTGACATGACCAAGTGACTTACTATAATAGTAAGTGTGGAAAAATCAACCAGAACGACCTCCAGAATGTCCACCACCAAATCACCAAGTCATTGAATAGGAGAAACCTAAGATAAACCTCTGAAAACCCAACTGAAGAACCACTTAACTGAAGGAACACCAAGAAATCTGCAAGCTAAAACACCTGTTACAAGGGAGATGCAAAGAAACAACACAGCAAAATATGCTCAAAAAATATAGAGCTCAATATTGCCAAATGTAAAAGAGTTATTTTACAAAGAAAAGATTACAACCTTATATAGGTAAAAAACCTAAAAAGGAAAACCCTAGGCTTGCACATAATAATTAATTATTATGCACCTAAAGTTAGCTTAAGTGAAAAAGAGATAAAAGGTAACTTAATTAATTAACCAAATATTGTTTAATTAATCAAGTAAATGACCAATTACTCTAACACCCCCCCTTAAGCTAGACTTAGGGAGAAGCTAAAACCTAGAAGAAGCTACTGAAAGCAAAGAACAATGGGTCCCGGCAACAAGGCCAGATTAGGTACCCAAGTACAAGGAAATCTCTATGAAATGGAGAAAAAAGGAGAAAACCCAGTGGGAAAAACTCCTCTCCAAAAAGAGATATAAGAACATGCTGAAAGAAACATGAAGGAAGGAAGGCCTCATGAAGACCCCCCAAGGACAACTTCCTTCACCCCAAGCATAGAGCGCAACTAAAGATAGCACGGCGAGGCAAAAGGCTTCGTGAAGATGTCAACAACCTGCTCGGCAGTGGGAATATACTCCAAGATGAGAGAACCATCCTAAATCAACTGTTTGATGAAATGCATATGAAGCTCAATGTGCTTCATCCACTGATGCTCCACCGGGTTGCGAGAAATGTATATAGCACTCTGATTGTCACACCAAAGAATAGTGGGACAATTAGGAGGAAAACCAAACTCATTCATCAACTGGCAAAGCCATAAAATCTCCTGACTTGCGAGCACGGTAGCTCGGTACTCAGCCTCTGTAGATGATAATGCATGAGCAGTCTACTTCTTGCAAGACCATGTGATAGGACCAAAGCAAAGACAAAAAACAAAGCCAGAAGTAGACTTTTGATCATTGACATCACCAGGCCAATCTGAGTCAGTGTAGCCAACAATGTGAGGATCCCCTGATGTGTAGTGAATGCCATAAGAAAGGGTGCCCTGAATGTACCTCAAAATACGTTTGGCAGCTTTCCAGTGACTCTCATGAGGATCATGGGAGAATCGAGAGACAAGGCCAACTGCAAAGGAAAGATCAGGACGAGTGTGAGTCAGGTACAACAAACTGCCAACCAACTTCCTATGAAGTATAGAATCTACGGAAGGAGTGGGGCAAGTAGGAGTCAAAACAACCCCTGACTGAAAAGGTGTGGGGGCAGGCTTGCAATCAAGCATGCCAAAGCGCTGAAGCATATCAAGAGCATACTTCTGCTGGTAAATGGAATCCCATCAGAAGACTGAATCACCTGAAGACCAAGAAAATAGTGCAGAAGACTGAGATCTGTCATCTCAAACTGCTCCATCAAAGCTTGTTGAGCATGTTGAATCATAGAGGATGAGCTACTTGTGATGAGGAGATCATCAACATATAGCAGAAGAATCAGGATCTCACCCTCAAGATTCTGAATATAGACGATAGGATCAGAATGACAGCATGTGAAACTAGTGGAGAGTAAAAAAGAGTCCATCTTCTCATACCAAGCCCGAGGGGCCTGTTTGAGACCATATAATGAACGCCAAAGTCTGCAAACCAAAGAAGCATCCTAAACAAATCCCTGAGGCTGCTCCATATAGATCTCCTCCTGTAGGTCACCATGCAAGAATGCACTCTTCACATCCATCTGATAAATGGACCAGACCCTAGAAGCTGCAAGTGATAGTACAAAGCGAATAGAATTCATCTTGGCAACAAGGGCAAATGTCTCAGAGTAATCAATACCCTCAACCTGCAAGAAACCCTTTGCAACAAGATGTGCTTTCTGCCCTTAGGAAGAGGACAAAGATCCCAAGCACTATTCCTCATCAAAGAAGAATACTCCTCCTCCATAGCACTATCCCACTCAGGGTGACCTATCACCTCTGAAAACTTCTGAGGATCCTCTGAAAGAGCATGACTCAAAAGACTAGAACCCGCAATATGAGAACAGGTGCGACGAGTGTCTGAAGGATCACCTGCCATAGATCTTGCTGCCTCAATAGTAAAGTGAGCCCATTTGGGCATCTGAGGTGGAGCAAGTGGAGGTGGAGATGGGGGATCATCAGCATCGTCATCGGAATCATCCTCAACAAAATCCTGAAGAGCGGCAGTGTAGGGAGGAGGTAGTGAAGTAGACACTGGAGATAGGGTATTCATTGTGGGAAGGCGCTCATCAAACTGGACATCCCGTCGAAATAGGACCTCTCTGGAATCAAGATCAAACAACCTATACGCCTTAACATCCTCACAGTAGTTCGAAAAAATGAGGGGTCGACTCTTCCGCTTCATGGCTCTCCTCTGAGCATCGGGAATAAATGCCCATGCTTCACTACCAAATACTCGAAATGATGAAACATCAGGCTTGTCATGAGACCAAGCCTCCTCAGGAGTCATATGTCAAATCGCCTTGTGAGGCATCTGATTCTGAATATAATTGGCACAATTAACTGCCTCAGCCCAAAAAGATAGATCCATGGACCTGGACTAAATCATACAATTCGCCATCTCCCGTAAAGTCATGTTCTTTCTCTCAGCGACACCATTCTGCTGAGGGGTGTAGGGAACAGTAAACTGATGCTGCAAACCATGCTCAGTGCAAAAATCTCTGAAAGCCTAATTCACATACTCCCCCCCATTATCTGTACGTATCCACCGAATAGAAAGGCCAGACTGCTTCTCTACAAATGTCTTGAAGATTCAAAAGGAATCAAAGACATCAGACTTGTACTTAAGAAAGTACACCCATGTGCGTCTGGAGAAGTCATCAATGAATCTGAGTACATACTTGGCCCCGAAAAAAGGAGTGGGAAATGACATGAGGTCACTATGAATCAACTCCAAGGGTTCCAAAGCACAAGTGGCTCGGCCCTTCGGAAAGGGATCCCTGTGATGCTTGCCAAGCACACAACCATTACAAACACCGTCTGTGAAGGAAATCTATGGAAGACCAAGAACAAGTGCCTGTGTACTCATCTGCTGAAGATATTTGTAATTGACATGGCCCAAACACTCATGCCAAAGCTTACTCACTTAATCTACATGTGCAATAAGAGATGAACCTGTACCCTCAGAAGGCTCAAATCCATCAAATTTGTAAAGATGAGATGCAGTATCAACATGCCCAGTAGCCACAACCAAATCAGAGTCATGGAGGTCCCAAATAACCACATGATGTGGTGAGAACTCAACTGTCTTACCAGAGCCAGAATGGAAAATCTGATAAATGGACAGGAGGTTCGTTGAGATGTCAGGAACAACCAGAACATCCTGTAGAGTACCCCCATCCAAAGAGACAGAACCTAAACCCAAGACTGAAAGTTGTGTAGAGTCACCCACTGCAATCTATGAAGTACCACAAGAGGCAAGAGAAGTGACCAACTGCTGAGTGTGAGTCATATGGTGAGAAGCACCAGAATCTAAAATCTAAGTGGACCCTGAGGTCGATGTTCGAGCAGTGAGAGCATGACCTTTCCCTGTGGAAGGAGAAGACAACTGAGGTGAGGAGATGTGATGCTGCTGTAAGGCTTCCTCTAAAGCCTCTAATCATTTCCAACACCTGGAAACTGGATGTCCTTCCTTGCCACAGAAGCTGCAAATGTCTCTTGATTTCTTCTTAGTCTTGGAGGAAGACTCACCAGACTTCAAAGATTTCCCTTGTTTTAGATTAAGTGGTGGTTTGAAATCAGACTTAGGAGTTGGTTTGGAGGAATGCTCACTGCCTGCAGAATCTTTCTTGGGCTTCGGTTTCTGCTTCTATTTCTCCTTAGATGACTGAGCAACCAATGCTTTGTTCTTTGATCCTGAGAGCATATCAAGCTGAGAAAGGTGTGACTGCTCACGAGACAAACGCTCACAAAACACATCAAAGGTAGGCATGGTAAAACGAGCACCCAGGCCATCCATGGTGGAATAAAATGAAGAAGCAAATATCTGAAATGGACCACGAAGCTTCGAAAGGATCAAGTAAATGCACTCTGTGTCTGACTTATTCTTGCCACAACCCTGTAAAATAGAGCAGATAGTTTTGAACTTGGTCAAAAAAGCCTCAATAGTGGGAAATGATTCAGGTAACAATGAAGTGAGCTCTGCCTCAATCTGTAATGCTCATAACTCATTAATGGTCCCAAAAAGTGTCTCAAACTTCAACCAAATGGCTCGAGAAGTGAGCAAAGCATCAAGGTGAAATAGAAGACTGTCAGAAATGTGTAGGGATAGCAAACCCATAGCTTCATCCATCTTGTTCTTGTGCTGAAGAATCTCAAAAAGACGCTACAACTAAGGTTGAACGTCATCTAGACAAGACCACAACCCTCGTGATGTGAGAAGCCTCATCATGCGAGACTTCCAAGTGTGATAATTGTGTGATGTGAGTAACTCAACTGAGGAGTCTACCATGAAACCCTGCACTTGTACCTGTACCTGCTGGTGTTTTTTATTATTATGTGATCTTTCAGAATAGACAGAAGATGCAAAAGGGTTTGATTATTTTGAGAGTTTTGGTGTTTTGGTTTTCTGATGTAAATAAAAAAAAGCGAGAAAAAACACCCCCCACAAAAGATAAACCCAAACCCTAGTACAAACTGAGAAAGAGGAAGTAATGCATAAGTAAAAAAGCTTCAAAACAAATTCGCATGTACCTGAAGAAAATTCTGAGAAAAAGGATCACATAGCTGAATAGAGTAGGCCAAAAAAAATAGGGGCGTGACAGATGAGAAGAGTACTACCGCCTACAGTACTTGCAGGTCCGGCGATACTGTGCGTACTGTGGGTGCAAACCCAAAAAAAAATTCAAATTTTTTTTAAGAACCCTTTGGTTTAATTCGCCTGGTTTTTTTATAAAAAAACCCCAAACCCAGCTTCTAATGCAAGATCTCAAACACCAGAACAGGGAGCTTCAGACCATTGCTCTGATACCATGAAGGAACACCAAGAAATCTGCAAGCTAAAACACCTATTACAGGGGAGATGCAAAGAAACAACACAGCAAAATATGCTCAAAAAATATAGAGCTCAATATTGCCAAATGTAAAAGAGTTATTTTACAAAGAAAAGATTACAACCTTATACAGGTAAAAAACCTAAAAAGGAAAACCCTAGGCTTGCACATAATAATTAATAAAATAATTAATTATTATGCACCTAAAGTTAGCTTAAGTGAAAAAGAGATAAAAAGTAACTTAATTAATTAACCAAATATTGTTTAATTAATCAAGTAAATGACCAATTACTCTAACATTAACACCCTCAAAAGGGTCCCCTGAACATTTTGTGAGACTATGGGAACTAGATAATAGGCTAACCACTGCAAGGATATAGATCTTGAAAAAAAGCAGACATTATAGTTTTCCCTCCCCAAGCAATCCTCACTTGAACAACTAGGTCCATTTTGAATGTCGGGATCCCAAACCAATCAACACAAAGCTCTACCTAAGCTCCACTACAACCATTGAAGAAAGATAGAACCAAACTTGGCAGCCTCGCCAATCATTGTCTGTAGAAGAAGCATACTGCCAAGCATAGAAGATCCCAAAGTCCACAACCCAACTGGAAGCCTTCCATACCCATCACCTACTAACCTCCACTGTGTGACTCTAATATATTCTTTACCAAGATGAAGTTGGTGAAGCAACAAACTTTAATAAACTCCAGGTACTATACCCCTCCACGAGTGTACTCCACTTGGATCCCATAGACAAATTTGGAATTTTTTCTTCCTGACTCCTTATGGTTCCTACTGCACCATTCTAACTACACCAGGAATGCAAAACTACTCAAAATATGCCCCTATAACATGTATCTCAATAGAATAATTAATTTGTAGAAGCAACTCCAAACAAGTTTGTAAACTTTGTCCCCTTCATCCATAGAAGGAAACACCTCATACCAACCATCCAACTCACACTTGTGTTTTTTCTACATCGTAGTCAAATCAAATGTGAGTGGGATGAAAGAAAAGTGGTGAGCACACCTCACCACACAATCAAGGTGAAAGTCACCTACTTACGTCAACAGAATGCCAATATAGTCACATGGATTTCATACTTCACTGTCACCACTAGAAGATGACTCACAACTCAAATTGTGATGGATAGACCTTGCAACATATTGTTCCTTGTTATGCTCATCTAATGCACTTACTCCATTCGTTTCATCTACACTTGTAAACAAATTGGATGATTCCACATCCTCAATATGTACATTCCCACAATTTGTGGATGCATGCTCATCATCAATGGATGGCATAGATAGCTGAATTTCAGCTATGGGTGGTGAAGATCGTGCTAAGCTCAACTCCATGATAAGCTTTTCAATTTGAGTCTCTAACTCTTGTAGGGCCATTTGAGTGCACTTCAAAGAGTCCATAGTGATCTCAAACTCATAAGTGAGCTCATCAACCTCTTCTTTTTCCCCTCAATGCATCATAATAAATCCCATCAAGTATGAGAAGATTTTTTTTCTGCTAATAGTTGTAGGTAATTAGTTTTCATTACCCCCAACGCTTCTCTAACTACCTAAAATTTTGTAAGGGAAAGTTCACCATCAAAAGTGCTCTTGTGTTCTCGGAGTCCTCCAACAAAAGTTAGCCATCAATTGTTGAAAAACATCAAAATGTTCTATGGTTGTAGCAATCATACCTCCATTTGAACCTTCAATTATCCTACCAAATGATGGGACCCCTAAAACTTGTCATCCCCATACAAATTTTCTAATTTGTAATTGGCACTATGATAGGATGTTGAATCATCATCATTAACTGATTGGAAAACATTGTCATGTGTTTCATCATCATTGCACGCATCCTCGTCATATGCACTGGTGTTATGAACCTCATAGAATGGCTCAAATGGAATATTAGAGGCTGTTGATTTGACAACCTCATTGCACACTTCATCTTCTAGAATAGATGCATGTACATGCAAAGAACAATCTTGAAACTCCACCAACTAATAGATGAGGCTCCAACAACTCTGGATGCACCTGTGCTACTCCTTGCCTATGATCACCTGAAGGTTGTGAATTATTTTGAAGCAATTCATTTTCCTTATCCATTTTAAAGATTTTGCAACCCTCCTTAGAAATCCATGCTTCGTTTTAGGATCCTTCATTAGTTCATACAAATCTTTCATCAGCTCTAACATGGATTTGTGTACAACCATTTTATACGTGCTTAAGCTGGTCAATGAGTGCCCACCCTATTTGATCATTTTTTTGATTTCATGCTCTAGTTTGACACTGTTATTTGTCAAAATAATTTTTTGGTTTGATCTGAAATGGTTTAGTTCCCATTGTAAAGTTCCCTACCCAAACTTACAAACTATGAGAATTTTTTGCGATTTTTGCTAGTTTGATAGATGTTTCATTTTATTAGACTAAAGCATTCCATGAACATGCAAGATAATAATGTTTCAAGAAAAGGTATGCATTCAACTAATAATTCAAATTTGAAACGCATTGCTCTATATTAGATTGAGTCTGGTAGAGAATTATGAGATTCATTTTTCAGACTTACAACAATAATTTTTTGAGCTCAATGCAATGTTGTTGTGTGAACAGTGACATATAGGAATGGCCAGTAGATTAGGAATATTACAAGAATTAGATTTAAATAGTTTTGCAGCACTTTGTTACACTCCTCACAAGCAGTTTTATGTGTTCAAACAATCAAGCCCTTCCTAGTATACATTCCTAGAATTGAGACAAAAAGTTTCCTCTTACATACACTTCCCAATCCAACTCTAATGGAAACAAAAACAAAGGATGGTATACTGCCCAAAAATTGCCTACACCCCCTTAACCTAAATATTTGAGCATAGACACCCTTAAATCTGGAATGAATTATGAGTTCTGGAAGTGGCGTATGGCCTCAAAGTTCAATTGCACCACTCACAAGACTCATGTTTCTCCTTTTGAGTGCTCGTCACTCTTTGACCTGCAATTTCTTCAAACTCATTCAAAGTTCTATTTTGTTCCCTTTGGAAGTTGTGATTGTTGTATTTGCTCAATGCTTTTTTCTAAAAGGCATATGATTTCATTTTCAAAGGCTTCAATATATACCCATGATATGACTATACAACGGCTCCAATAAACTCATGAAACGTGCATTATGGTGGTCGGTGAATAAATGGGACTCAACAAACTATATAGGAGTAATACGATAGTTAGAGAGAGGGTCAATGCATATATATATCCAGAAATATGGGTCAATGCATATATAGCACCTTATAATGGAGTTTACATTCAATTCAATATGAATGACAGCAGATGCAAGATTTTGATTTCATTCAAACAAGAAACAATAGTAAATACAGATGTTGTAGCCAGGCTCAGATGTAAAGGATAGTAGAATTGTCTCAAGAATATTAATATAGACGACACGTATCAAACTCCAGGCCTTATGCGACCCTTATGGGAACCAATTTCACTAATATATATGCCCAGTGCCCATGACTCTTCTTTGTTGATCCCCTCTGTGGTGCGATGAAGTCTTCAGCCCAAAAAGAGGTCCATGTTCCAGTCACAGCCTTGTATTACTATTACCAATCAACCCTTTATGAAATCTCCTTATTAAGTTGCCAATACTTATTATTAATGCCACGAAGTCCCTAGGTTCCATGACTTTTAAAAAAAAAAAAAACCCTTCAAATCTACCTATGAAAACCCCTTAGGTTGGCAGGAGAACCTAGGCTCTGATACCAATGTGATAACCCCCTCTGGGGTTTTATTAGGAAATGTAAAAAAGAATAGATATAAAAAAAATCAAGTCCACACAAATGCAAGAAATAAATAACCAGATTTATTAATGATTCAAGGAATACATATAATTCATACCCAAAACAACAACATAAATTGTAGATCTGAAAGTGCTTGATCAGCAGCTGAGAATATCAACAATCTTCAACCCTGTATTATTCCCCCATGAATGTCCTTTCAAACTAAATATCAAATTGAACCCTAAAACTCTGTAAACCTCTGAATAAAGATCTCCAAGAAACTGATGAAACTTTGTAATGATCTCTATGTGATATTATCTCTCAAAATTCCCCTGGGTGATCTTCCACACCTATAGACATTGTTCTTTCTTAGGGTTTCGTCCTCAAAAGGCTTGAATCTCCAAAACCAGCAAACCCTTGCTAGATTCTCGAATTTGCACAAGGTTTAATTAATGATCAAAGATAATGAAAAAGCTAACGCCCTTTTGTTTTTATACCCCAAATCTCCATTTGGCCAAATAATTAAATAAAATAAATAATATTATTAAAGTCAAATAACTTAATTTCCATTCAACCTCCTTATATCACCTTTTAATAAATCATCATTAAATATTAATATTATTAAAGTCAAATAACTTTAATAATACAATAAACCATTAATCCTCAATAAATCACCCAACACCAGCTCAAATAATGATCTGATCATATTTCCTGGATGTAGGCATGATGACGACTAATCCAAATAAGACTTACTATAAATATTAAGTATAGGTGATATAACCAAGTGACTTACTATAAATAATAAGTGTGGAGAAATCAACCAAAACGGCCTCCAGAAGTTCCACCACCAAATCACTGTCACTAAATAGGAGAAAACTAAGATGAACCTCTGAAAACTCAACTAAAGAACCACTAAACACCCTCAAAAGGGTCTCTTGAACATCTTGTAGCCTACAGGAACCAGATAATAGGCTAACCATTACAAAGATACAGATCCTGAAAAAAAGGGGACATTACAAATCACTATTGTAGAACTTTCATGTGGTGAACCTCCTTACATGAAGAAATATATATATATATATATATATATAAATTTAATGTCTAATTTCATAGAACATGGGCTTGATGTGTCAATGCTCAAGATTACAAAATAATAAGGGATGGGTTAGTTATAGATATCGGGTGCATTAGATGGTTAATATAGTTTTTTCTAAGTGGGTGCACTCTAGTTAAATTAAATGAAATATGAGTTCTAATGTTTCTCTCTGTAATGTCCTATGCTTGTTAATAATTCACTATTGTTCTATTCATGTCAAGATGCCCAGAAAGATTGTCATGTTTTATTCTATTGTACTTTGTTATTGGACTTGATCAACCCAATAACTTTGTACATGTGACTTATAAAGTATTGTATATGAAAAGAGGATACTCATGTAGTCCAAAATGCATGATTACCATCTTGGAATATCTTTTGAGTGTATAAATTATATAGTTCAATGATGACTGACTACATAGCATGTGATATGCATGTTATTCACTGGGTAAATGTTACGTCAACACACGATAATAGTTTTTTTAAATTTACTATTGAAGATTTGAACGTAAGTGATTAAAGCATCTATATTAAAGATAATGGGTTACATGAGAGAAAAATTGATGACATTGAAATATATGTGATTAACATGTAGAATAACATTAGTTCTTTTATTGTAAATTCCTGATATGTACATACTTATTGTCATAATTTTGACTAGAAAAATGATTCTCTTCAAATTACTTGTTAATAAAAAATAAATAATAAAAAGAGAGAGATCTATAGAAGAAAATGATTTGTATAGAAACACTATGAAGAATGAATATATTCGATATCAATTTCTCAATTATTGATTGTGTTTTCTAAGTTGTGATGCAGATGCATCTCGCGCTACTGAGGACAACAACTAATTTACAAGGGGGGAATTATTATGTGACTGTTTCCCCAAGAGAAGAGAAAATAATGAAATAGCCTTTAGAATTAAAAGGGAGATGGAAAAAAATAAAGGATATTATTATCCTTTGGTTAAAAGAGATATTAATAAAGAATATGTATAAACACTCTTTAAAAAGGGAAGAATAATTATTTATTTAAATAACTATTAAAGACAACCTTTGTGAAAAGGTGTGATGGTTTGGAAACCACCCTTAAGACTTATATAAAGCATTTTTGTGAGACATGGGAAATACTCAAGCATGAGAAGACCCAAGGATGAAGCACATTCAAGGAGAGAAGAGAAAAAAGGAAAACAAAATAAAAGGGCACAAAGGAGTGAAGGTTGGGGTCATGGGTGGGCATTTAAACATTAAGAGAATGGGCACACAACATGTGTCCAAATCGAGGTACAATGTACACCTAGGAGTGTCTTGGCCAGGGTTGTGTTTATGTTGTGAAGGCAGGTCAATTTTGTTGAAGAACCGGTTCCTCTAAGGGTGTTTGTGTCAGGAAAAGCCTAGACTTGTAACCATTCCTCTAAGTGTCAAATAGCATCCTTTCCATGACTTTGAGATAAGTATTAAAAACCATTGATTCGATAATATTGGGAATATTATTTACAGTATTTTTTATGTTTATATGATTAATCTATGTTGTGGTGTTATTCCATTTATTATGTTAATTATTTAACTATCCCATGTTTGTAGTTTACATTAATTATTCACATTTATATTTGATAATATTGCATATTGTAGATTATATTAACTCTAATATTTACTATATTAAATCCACTGCTAATCCTTAATAACCATAAGAGAAAAAGTGAGATCACAATTCCATGACTAGTATTTCACACAATCATAAACATCATAAGTGCAAGATCCTAAGTATTTTTTTGAAAATAGAAAAGCAATTGAATAAGACTATCATCCACTACTAATACTTAATAACCCTAAGAGAAAAAGTGAGATCACAATTCCATGACTAGTATTTCACACAATCATAAACATCATAAGTGCAAGATCCTAAGTATTTTTTTGAAAATAGAAAAGTAATTGAATAAGACTACCATATTACATGTGCAAGTATTACACAAACTTTGAAAACTTCACCATAAAAGATGTAAACATTAAGAAATTTATTAAATTCTTTCAAACAACCAAGTTTCAAAAAAAACAAATACAAATGCATCACCACCCCAGGTGGAGAACTACCAAGCTATGGGCATGTGACAAACTTCCACTATAAATCCACACTAAATTGTAATTTGTTCTTGTCCTTATGGTATCGAAATTACTCTCCTAGATTCCCCCCTCAAAATTAAATGGCATTCCTCCTTTTATAGTGGTGATATTTCATTTCATTCCTTGATTAAGTTAGCCTAATTTCAAATTTAGGACCACCCCTATAGCGTAGGAGCTAATTCAAATTTACAAGTTACAATAGGGAAAGATAGGTCCTATTTGGACACCCTACGAATGAATTCCAAATTCAGCTCAATAAACATTTCTTTTTTCCATCTTAGAAAGTTGTAGTTCATCATCTCCCAAGTGCAAGCAACAGTATGTAGCTATAGTCATTTTCTTCATCAAAATCTCATATCTAGCCTTCTGATCTTCATGATTTCTTCATTTTTAATTCTATCTTTTGTATCTCATATCTACGAGAAAACATGGAAAGCATAAAATTCCTCATAAAAATACCATTATCCATCTTTATATTCATCATTATCCATTTTGTAAGTTTTTCTTCAACCATCATTTTCTCATTTTTCTCTTTATTTCTCTATTACTGTCATCTTCTCATGCTTGGATAGCATTAATACACCTAGGATAAGTTATATCATCCCTTAAACACCTATGTTCTTATCTTATAATGGTCAACCTAGGGTTGTCCTATTTAGGATTGTTATAAGAACCCTTTTATGGTTATACAACAATCATATTTACCTTACTTTTCTCATTCGCATGGTTATAATAACACCCCATATCGCTATTTTTGTGTGTACTACCCTAGGCAATGAAAATCCTTCTTTTTTACCACTATTTGCTCATATTAATCATGTGATTTTATGACTATCATATGGTTGTTCATAATTATCATAATGCGTATTTAGGACTATTATATAAATTTTTTAGGTGAACAATGGCTATTATTTTGTATTTATATCCCTATGAAAAACATATTTTCTAATACTTTGAAAAATAAAAAATTCCTCATAATCATGATGATTTTATGGACTATTAGGGGGTGTATGTTATTGATTATGACTATCATTATAGTCATAATTTTGATTGGACTACCTATTGTTTTGCATGAAAATTGGTAAATTCATCTTTTCATGGTCATATTAAATATTAATTCATCCTTATTCATTGATTTTTCATCTTATCATATTTCTAAATACCTATGAAAAATGAAAGGCTTTGCATGCATGACAATTTGAAACTACTTCATGAGAGCCAAGTGAGACAACAAATTGTTATATGGGTTTTGTAGCCCAAAGACTTATTGAAAACAATTATTTGGTGTATATATTGATTTTAAATCATTTGGAAAACATCTATATATCCTAATCTTAAGCCTTCTCATGGTAATCTCTTGATAATAGGCTACCTGCAACTTGGCGACAATCCTACTTGACTATGACAATAGTTTTTACCCTTAGAATCCCTGAAATTTGATCTTATGACCTCTTGATAACTTTGGGAAAGTCAAGATCTTGCTCTGCAATTTTCCCGCTCTAAGTATTTTTGAATTCTTCCATCCCTGATTTGATTTGACTACCTCATGGGTAGGTTGAGTGGGGGCTCAAGAAAGCTCCCCTTTCTAGGAATGTTATCCCTTTGTCTAGTGTTGTGTTTGCTTTGGGAGCTTCCAATGTTGTTGCCCCCCATGTGGGTTCCCCTCCTCGTACCTCTATCCTTTCTCTTGGGGGAAGGATTGGGGGTGTTTCTAAAAAGTCACCTTTGTCCCTAACTCTTGGGTTAGACTCTTTCTTCTCTGAAGAAGAACTTGCCCCATTTGTAGAAAAACTAGTGGATGTCAACTCGCCAGCTATGGGTAAAAGGTTTTTAGAGTCTTCTTCCTGCTCTATCACTGGCTGGGAAGTTGGCGTCCCTGAAGCATTGATGATGAAGGCAATGGATAGCCTAAAGTTGTCATTAGTTGGCAAGTTTTTGGCCTATTGGCCGAATATTGAGCAGGTACATCTCTAGGTTGCTTTAGTTTGGAACCTAAAGGGTAGCATCTCTATCAATGCAATTCCCAAAGGTATCTTCATTTTCTCCTTTGTGGTTTATGAAGATATATTGAAGGTGTTAATGAGTGGTCCCTGGGCTTTTGATGCTAGTTTCAAGAACTTCCTTTCTCTATGTAAATGGAAACCTAGCTTTGATCCTTCTATAGACCTGGGGGCAATGACTCCTACTTGCGTTTTCCTCCTTGGGTTATCCCTCAAGTTTTGGGAGATGGGAATCCTAAAATGGATTGCTAACTCTTTTGGTAGCCTCTTAGCGATTGACAAGATAACACAAGAAAATTTGAGACTAGTTTATGCCCATATTTGTGTTAATGTTGATGTTAACATGGTTTTGCTAACCTCTGTTCTCCTTAAGTCAAAATTTAGAAACTAATCCTAACCCCTTGAATATGAAAATGCTCGAAAATTCTACCAACTTTTCAAGAAATTTGGTCACCTTATTGATTCTTGTAGTAAAAGGTATGTTGAGGTTCCCAACGATGCCTTGCAACCTCTTACTGAGTAGGTACCTGAGATCTCTAAGGATGTCTCTATTGCCTGCCCTCTTATAGAATCCCATGCCCAAGGGGAAGTTGTCCTTCCAAAGAAGGATCCTCCTTGTAGTGGCATGGTTGTTTCCCCATTTGAGCCTCTTGTTGTTTCCAAAGTTATGGATAGTAAGGTTTTCAAGGATGTAGGCCCAAATGAAAGAATCCCAACACTAGGATTTTTGAAGGAAGGGAACCCAAAGGAAGAGGAGGAAAGGCTAAAAGTAAATTTGATTAAAGAGATAGGAAATCCCAATAAGGAGACCAACATCCTGATCCAAAAGGAAGATGTTCTTTTTGCTAATGAATGGGAAGGGATGGAAGAAGGAGAATTTATGTCTTTAGCCCCTGCTATTTCCTTGGGGGATATTTTATTTTTGTCTTAGAAGGAGGGTGGAAACTTGAGTGAATCCCTAGCCATTTTGGGTTTTCCCCCTCACCCTAGTGATAGAGAATATGAGGAAGAATGGCTACAAGCTCCAAATAAGTCTTAAAAGAAAAAAGAAGTCGAACATTGATGGGGGAAAAAAGGTTGGAAGACCTTCCCAAAAGGAATCCAAGAACAAAGATATTATAAGGGATGTGGTTTTTGGTAAACAAAGAACCTTGGACTCGATCACAAGATCTAAGTCTAAAAAGAAGTAGACCTAGTTGTTCCTATATTGGCCTTTTGATGTTTTTGTACCTATTTTGTTTCCTTTAGGAAGTTTCATTCCTAGAATATAAGGGGCCTTAATAGCTCTTATAAACAATTTTTGGTCAAAACCTATATTCTAGACAATAAAGTGGATGTTTTGCTTCTTCAAGAAACCAAAATGAAGAAAGAGACCTTTGACGAGGCGATTTTGAATATTTGGCCTAGTGTGGATTACTATGTTAGTGAGGCTGAAGGAGCCTCGGGGGGTATAGTTACTCTTTGAAATCCTTCAAAATTCAAAGGAACTTTGGGCTTTGTTGGAAAGAACAGTCTAATGGTATCTCTGGAAGATCTTTCATCTAAGGAGAAATTGAACTTCATCAATATCTATGCCTCCAACTTAAGTAGGGACAAATTGTAGCTATGGGATTCTCTGAATGATGTTATTAAAAGTAGATTGGATGACTATTGGATGCTGGGAGGTGACTTCAACTCCCCTCTTCTCCCCTCTGAAAAGTCAGGGGGGCTAGACAACTATACTGATAGTATGATGGAGTTGGTTGGATTCTTAAATTCTACTGGGCTTTTTGATATTCCCCTATAGGGCTCCAAATTCACATGTTCCAATAGAAGGCTTGGTAATCAATTGAGTCAAGTAAAGATGGATAGGTTTCTCATCTCTTCAAATTAGAACATCTCCCAATATCTCTCTCTTTTTGCTCTCCCAAGATTTGGTTCAGACCATAATGTTATTGTGCTTAAAAGAAATGTGAATCACAATAAAGGCCCTTTCCCTTTTAGATTTGAAATAATGTGGAGCCTTCATCCTAATTTTGTTATTTTAATAAAAAATTGGTGGGTTGAACCTATGGGAGGCACCCTCATGTTTTTCTTGGTGGAAAAGCTAAGAAGAATCAAGCAAAGAGTGAAAGGATGGAATAACGTTACCTTTGGTAATATCTTTGAAACTAAAAAATATTTGGGAAACATATTAAAGGAAGTGCAGTATAAAATGGAAGTCGGCTTTGTGGATGATGAGATTTTCATTCAGGAATGTGATCTAAGATCTTAATGGTTTAAGGTCAACAAATAGGAGGATATTTTTTGGAAACAAAAGTCTCATGTCCAATGGCTTACTAAAGGAGACCATAACACCAAATTCTTCCACCAATCTACCATGAAATATAGAAGCGGGAATAGGAAAAGAGTGCTCAAGAAAGAAGATGGATCTACGATTTCGACTGAAAAAGAAATTGTTGAGGAAGCTGTCAACTTCTTTTCCTCCTTCCAAAATACCCAAGGGGATGCTAATCAGGTATTTGATGATTTCCTTGAAGTGATTCCTAAAGTAATATCTAAGCAAGACCTTAAGATTATGTATAATGTTCTTTCTATGGAGGAATTTAAATAGGTTGTTTTCTCCTTTAGGGCTTACAAAGCCTTGGGACTCGATGGGTTCCCTCCTGCCTTTTTCAGACTTACTGGGATATTGTTAAAACTAACTTATTTAATCAATGATAGAGATTTCTTTAGATCCAGGAGGATCCTAATTCAATTGAATGCTACCTTTATTTCCCTTATCCTTGAGGAAGAAGAAGCCTCTTTTGTTAAGGAATTTAGACCCATTAGCCTCTGCAACACTGTCTATAAAATCTTTTCAAAGATTCTTGTGTACAAACTTAAAGTTGTGTTATGCAAAATGATAGCCTTGAACTAGAAAGGTTTTGTCCAAGGAAGAAACATTTTAGATGTTGTTATCACTACCCATGAAATCCTTCACTCAATGGATCTTAGTAAAAACCTTGGGATGGCCTTGAAAATTGATATCTTTAAGGCTTATGATAGAGTTTCTTGGTCATTTCTCTTTGTTGTTCTAACGAAATTTTGGTTTGAGGGAAAATTCCTTAAGTTTCTCACTTCTTGTGTGACCTCCTCTATGTGCTTGGTTCTTGTTAATGGTGTCCCCTAGGGTTTCTTCTCATGTGGTCATGGCCTAAGACAAGGAGACCTCCTCTCCCCTATCTATTTATAATTGTTGTTGAGGTCCTTGGAAGGAATATACAAAAGCTAATTGACTCTAAATCCCTTAAAGGTGTTAAAGTTGCTTCATCACTCCTACTTGACTCCCACCAATAGTTTGTGGATGATATTATCATGTTTGGTGAAGCCTCAGCTAGGGAAGCTAGCCAATGAAGATTTGTTTTAAATGATTATGCTTTTGTTTCTGATTAGCATATTAACTTTGATAAAAGGCAAGATATACTTCTTCACTGTTGAACAATTAGTGAAGGAAAGAGTGGTGAGGATCTTGGGCAGCTTCAGGAAGCTATTCTTCCAACAACCTACCTTGGGGTACCTTTGATCTCCAGAAA
>VDFB02152215.1:0-12585 GCA_007258455.2 Sequoia sempervirens
TAATAATGAATATTGAACATCTTAGATTTTAGTATAACTTAAATATTAAAAGATTTAATGTATAAGTTTATAAAATATAATATATATTTTTTTAAATAAAGATTTAAAGATTATTATATATGTATATTTAAAGATCCATAGAATTATCTTTTTAACTATGAAATTAATATGATTAATTTCATTTATAATTTTATCTTATCTTATCTTTTTAACAATTTTTTGGTATCCTACATAATTTGTTTTCTATAAGTATCATCATGTTGTATATTCTTTATATGGAAGGTAGTGTTTTTTCATGGATCTTAATAAGTTTTAATAATTTTTAGTCATTTTAAAGATTTTTTTTTTTATAAAGATAGGTATATTTAGACTTTTGATGGCTTATGTACAATTATGCATATTCTTTTATTTATTATATTTTTTGCAATATCATGTTATTCTTGATTAATCACATTATTTGTTTGTCATTTTTATTTGTTTTGTTGAAAAATATTTTATCTTTACTTTGCATCTATGATAATTTCAAAATTATCAAAATTAAAAATTATAAATAAAAACTTATTTTTATTAATCTCTTGAAGTACGTAGGTCCTAATCTTTTGTAGATTAATAACTATCTAAATAGCTATTTCTTTCCTTTATTTCTATAAATGTGTCTCATGTCTTTATTGAAATTTATGAGATGTGTATGTAATTCTTAGCACAACACTCTTAGAGATTAGGATTTATTTTCACATTTATCTATTTTCTTATTGTTCCTATTAGTGGCTAATTAAATCTTCATTGAAAACCTACAAAGAGCTTGGGTCCTTCAATCTCAAAGCTTGTCTAATTTCTTGATGAGAATCATTCACATTGATTCCCAATATTGTGCTCCTTGCATGATACATTTATAAAATGCACTTGATAATTTAGTATGTGGTTGAAATATTAGAGTAACAACAAATGATTCTTTTTATTTTTGGCACATGATTGGCCATTTTTACTATGTTAAATTTCTATTTTCACTTTTATTTTCATGGTTTTCATGTTGTCAAATTTTCATACATTTCTTAGTCTTTTTAAAAAAATAAATGAAGTTCTATTAGTGTCCCCAATCTTGCTAAAAATCATGTATAGAGAGAGTACAATATATAAACTATTAATTATAGAGTATAACAACAAAATGAATTTAAAAACTACTACATAGAAACAAGGTTTAGAATCATTCAAAATAGAGATACCATTCTCCTACAAATACTATGTATAGAAACCCTATGTAGCCACACTTTCACCCTCAAAATCAAGAGAATAAATTATCATACATTGTTTCTATAATGAATTTAGACAATAAATTATAAGATTTAAATTCAATAATGAATTTAGAAAATATTAAATCAATCAAAATTGTTTCTATTATCCAAAATACTATATAAGTAAATCTTGAGCCCAATCTTAAGCCTAATAATAACCCTAAGTGAACACTTATCCTAATTGAACCTTAACCCTGATTTAGCCCAAACCCTAACCTTAACCCTAACCCTAATTGAACCCTAACCCTCTCACTCTCTCCCTCTAGCTATCTCCCACTCTCCCACACTCTCTCCTCTCTCCTCCCTTCTCCTCTCCCTCTCCCCCACTCTCTCCCACCTCTCACTCTCTCCCACCTCTCCCTCCCTCTCCTCTCTCCCTCCTATCCTCTCTCCTCTCTCCCACTCTCTCCTTCTTGCTAAAATGGTCATGTCTCTACTTCTTCTAAACATGCTCACATTATGAGAAAGTTATTTTTTTATAGATTTATTTTCTCTCCCACCCTCTCTCACCTTCTCCCACTCTATCCATCTCTCTCCCAAACTCTCTCCCACCTTCTCCCACTCTCTCCCACTCTCTCCCACACTCTCCTACCCTCTCTCACCCTCTCCCACTCTCTCTCACCTTCTCACAGCTTCTCCCACCTTATCGTACCCTCTCCCCCCCTCTCTCCCACCCTCTCCCATGCTCTAGAGCTCTCTCAGCTCTCCACCCTCTCAGCCCCTCCCACTCTCTCCCACCCTCTCTGCCTCTCCCCACTCTCACACCCTCTCTGCCTCTCCTACCCTCTCCACCCTCTCTCCACCCCTCCTCCCCACCCTCTCTGGGTTCAAACTCCACCCCTCTCCGTTAAGCATCTCTCTATTTATTCATAGCGTTAACAAAGCGTTATAGTAAAGTTAGTTTTGAAGATTTATAGTCTTTGCCTCAGCCACTCCCCCACCCTCTCCTACCCTCTCCCACTCTCTCTCACCCTTTTCAACCCACTCCCACCCTCTTTCACCCTCTCCCACCCTCTCTCACACCCTCTCCCACTCTCTCCCACCCTCTCCCACCCAGAGAAGCTCAAAATATGAATTGAGATAAACAAGGACATAAACAATAATGAAATAAAATTGATTGCTTTCCAAATTCATATTCATGAAAATGTAAGCATTTTTTCAAGTCAACAGACATCTTGATAAAGATAACTCTCGGTGTGTTTTACATATATTATTAATTAATATAGGTATGCTAGTTAATTAAATTATTAACTATATTTTATTTGTATTATATATTGAATTGTTAAAAGATGTAAAAAAAATCTTAGTAATACTAAATATATAGGAAAATGGTTTAAAAATTACATATTTTCAAAAATAAAATATAATTATTAATAATTTAAAATACAAATATATAATTCTTATAATATTTATATTATTATTTATTAGAATATTTTATAAATTTAAAACTAAAAATTATCCTCCTCTGCTCTCCCTCTCTCCCCTCTCTACATATATCTCCCTCTTCCCCATCTTCTATCTCTCCCTCCTCTACATATCTCTCTCCCTCCCTCTCTCTCTCTCTCTCCCATCTCTCCTTCTCTTGTTCCCTCCCTATGCCCCTATCCATCTTTATATCTCAACCTCTCTCTCCCTTTATCTTTCCATATATATCTATATCTATTTCTCTCTCTTCCCATTTATCTAACTTTCTCCTCTCTTTCTCTCTCTCTATCTCCCCCCTAATATTTCTATCTCCCTCTCCATCTCTATTTGTCTTTCTCTGCTTATCTCTCTCTCTTTCTCTTTTCCCTCTCTCTGTCTCATATGTCTCTATCTTGCCATCTCTCTCTCTCTCTCTCTCTCTCTCTCTCTCCTCTCTCTCTCTCTATATATATATATATATATATATATATATATATCCCTATCTCTCTATATTTATTTCTCCCTCTATCTCTCTCTATATCTCTATCTATTTTTATCCCTTTTCCTCTCTCATTCTATATTCATCTCTACCTCTATCTATAGGGAGAGATACAAAGGTGAAACATTGGACCTTCCCAAAGATCCACCAATCTCAACACTACTCCCAACTATTTTGAGAATTTAATTACATATTGTATGCTAGATTAGGAGGCATGTGTCAAAGCTCATATTTATTGATGCAAAATAGGTCCAAAGTCATAAATTTGGCATAGAGTTAGTTATAGTTTTGTACAAAATTTCAATTGCCACATAGAGCAAAGATATTCCAATTTTTTATATCATGTCATCAAATTTGGCACTTCATCAAGATTTATATCTTCATCAACATTAACAAAAGCAAAGGAATGTACTTGAATCCCTTGCATTTAAATTTTTCTATATATATAAATATTTTAATATTTTCCCTCAAATCCATAATATATATATTAGTGTGTATTTATTTATTGCAATAAAGAATTAACCTAAGTAACATTAAAATTCTAAGGATTTGTGCTTTGGAAAAATCATAACAATTTTTTGTTGGATGTAAGTGTTATATAGTTTAGAAAAAGCTCAAAATATGAATAGGATTTTAAGGCCATATATTATGGTAGCTTACAATGCAAAAGAAGGAAATCTATTATCAATTTTAATCTACAATTTAATACCATATGAAAAACCACATGTAGTATTATCTAAAATTAATTCTTTACATATTAATTTTATAAAATACACTTACCATTCAATAAACTTCTCCCAAGAAAGAAACCCTAAGTGAAGATTAATTGAACCCTAATTGTAGATTCATAACCCTAATTGAACCCTAATTTTAGATTCATAACTCTAATCATAACCCTAAGTGAACACTAATCCTAATCAAACCCTAACCCTAGCCTTAAAGTTATCATATAATCTAATTATCTCTCTTATCTAAATTTGGGTTGAATTATTTTTCCTTTATTTTTAATTGCATATATTTTTTATTTATTAGATCTTATTTTATGAATATATGCAAATATAATTTTACTTCTACATTCATTCTATGCCCATTTTTTCATGATATTTTAACATTCATTTTCTGGAATATTAGATCAATCTCACACATATAAATATGAAACCTCAAAATTTTAAAATTGAATTCTACCCAAAACATAGACACACAATTAAACAAATTCTCAAAAGAAGAATGACAACATCATTAACATTTCATTCAAAATTCACTCAAATCCACATAAGGAGAGAAAATATATTAGAATTATACATTTATTCATGCTTATAAGTCATATATGCATACAATTTAAGATAATTTGCATATATTCATCCAAAACTCAAAACAAGCTATCTATTATATTATGTCTGCTTGGGGTTTTAACAGCCAATGGCACCACAGATATCACTTCCTCATCAGAGGACAGATATCTTTCTACCCATATATTCAACTCAAAACCTAGCTAGAGCTTTCATCAATTCTCTCCCTACAAATGAGCCTTGAATTCCCTTTTATATGACAAGGGAGCAACAAGCTTCAGGCTCAAATGTAATTTCACCACAAATTTTCATTTGAACAAAATCTCCATTGCATTTGACTTTCATTTCAAAACTTCCCACATATTGAATCTGCAAAACATAGTGGCGCACAAACTGGGGAAACCTAAAAGAAAATGGAACACAAATTGTCATCAAAATCCCCTTGTATCGCTGGAGCCACTTAAAAAAACCGAACCTTGAAATTTCCACAGGCACACCACAACAACTTCTTATTTACCCACCACTACTGCCCACCAACACTCGGACCTAGTATACATGCAAGCTTCTGAACATTTGCCCCTGTCTGATGAACCCTCGGCCTCCTCTTCTTTCTTGCCTTGCCCAATATGGTTCCTAGTGTCACTTGGGGTTTAACAGTCAATGTGTCCCCAAGATATTATTTCCTCATCGGAGGCGGGGTAGCCAATTCAAAACAACTTCATCTCTGACAATGTCTGATTCGGTCTCGGTTATATCATCAGAAGTGTTGCTCGTAAGGTCAATGGGTGAGTGTTGGCATCCAGAGCACACCGACTGCTTGCCTTTGTCATCTACCAGTTGAGTAGCAACATCCTAGAATTGCAACCTTCTACTGCATCTGGTGGGCACAAGTCTGGGCTTGTCAACCAAAGTACCTTCCTGAATAGCAGGACCGAGCTTTTGTGAGCTCAAACGAACAAACCTCCTTACTGACTTACTCATTTTCTCTTCTCAGACAAGCACTCAAACTTGATTAGACTCAACCCACAAAGTGCTCTAACTGCTACAAGAATGACACTATTAGCAGTTAATTCCTCTTGTATTTATTGTGCGAGGCAATGGCAACCTTCATCAATGCTTAGTAAAAATGCATGTGCAAACATGGCAATTTGGCGACGTATGTATTGTCACCGTTTAACTAGAGCTGCATGAGAATACAAAGATCACCCTTCATGATTGCCAACAACATCTTCACATAGATTCAGATCGAAGTGACTACAAAAGCAAGGAATAATTCACTAATGCTTCACCAGTTGTACAATAAAATGACCACAATGTGTCATTTTCCAACTTCAAATACTGCCTGTTGATCTCCTGAAGAGTTGGTAGATCAAACGGTTTATCTCGGGATAACTCGGTTTGACATCCAATGAAGCATCGTTCACCTTCCTCGTGACCAATAACATTAATCCATACAAGACACACATCTACCTTTTGTTGACCTCACGCCAAATAACAGGGCAACACCTTAGGTCTGCGAGTTGGCGAGGTACGATCGAGATCTTCTCCCATATCTTCGAATCTAAAAAACCTAAACATTGCACGGTTAGTATTTAATGAAAGGCTTTGGCTAAGCAGTCGGCGACATGACCACTGGGGTTAATGGGTTAGGCTTACGTCACCGGATTAAAATTAAAACCCAACTTTGATTTTAATACTTTATTTTCTCGACAGGGTTTTATTTCCTAAGTCTCGGTTGGCCCCATTAAATTCTTATCCCAACCCTAACAAAGAACAAATGATTAAGCTAAGGATTGTATTTGTTGTTATAACTTTAGTTCTAGAGAATTCTTAATTACCAATTCTTATTTGTGCATTTTGTATATGAATCGAATTAATTCCTTTCCTTACTCATTATGGAAAATTTATTACACAACATAACTCTAACACTAATTAAACCTTGACTCTAACCTGATTGAACTCGTATTATAACCCTAACTCTAACACTAATTGAACTGTAATCGTAACCCTAGGTATTGTTGAAACCTAACCCTAATTGTATCAAAACCTTAGAGAACTCTAATTGAACCCTAACCCTAAAATAGACAATAACCCTTACCTTAATTGAACCCTAACTCCAATCCTAGCCCTAATTTAAGACTAACCTTAACCCCGACCTTAATTAAACCCTTATTGAATTATAACCCTAATTGATCCCTAACCCAAATTGAATACTAATTGAACCTCAACTGTATTTGTCAGTTTAAAGATATTGCCAATAATGTTGCAATCACTAATGATTAATTTTCTTGATGGTTAAAATAGATTGGTAAGTAAATTTATCTATAATAAATAAATTTATCATTGATTTTTCTTGATAAGTAAATCAATATTTCATAAATTTATCTATAATTCTTATTAATTTTTTCTTAATTATATTAAATTATATTTTATTAAATTGTTAAAAAATTTAAGTTGATTATAAATAATTTTATGTGTTTTTTATAATTAACTTGATATTGTGTATAAAAGGTTTAAGTTATGAATGTTATAATATAAAAAATAATAATTTGTTTTCAATACTATTTGTTAGTTTGATGTAAAGACAATGTTGCATAGTAATGATTAATTTTTTCTTGATTGGTTAAGTGATATTGTGAAATTATTCTATGTTAATTTAATGTTATGAATGCTATATAATATAAAGAAAAATATTTCTAATATATTTTTAATGAATCTTTATATTTTATAAACAAACATCTAAAATAAAAATGTGATTGTAAAAAAAATACAACTTAATGAGTTAACATACATTTAAAGTTAAAAGTGAAATTATAAAACAAATTGTAAATTTATTTCATTTTTCTTCTATAAATATAATTTTTTTATTTGTCGTCCGCCTAGTAATGCCCACTTCTCCTTTTAATGAACGTTTTATTTTGCAAGGGTTGATTTAGTGCTTCCATTGATCTATTTCCCTCTGAGATGTCAACGTTTTAGCCTCCCATATTCGAAATTGAAGGATCACGAAATCGCGAGTAAGTGCCACGTGTCTATACGGGATCAAATTTAATTATGTTGCGACCAACTACCATTTTTGATGCAGGTGTTCTACCGTCCGAAGTGATGATGAATTGCTTAGGTTGATGCGAAAATCACAATTGGGTGCATGTGTCTCATCCAATGAAGCCTAAAGAGTAAAGGAAACACTAGCTAGATTTAAATGTATTAAGAGGCGGATTACTAAAGTGTTCTCCAAACGCACAAGTTCTAATTCGATGGATATGTTATAATCTTGCTGGAAAAGCTGCTCAAAAGTTAACGACATGGCTGGCGACTATGTTAAAGGAACGAGATCAACGATGCCCACTATCCCACGATCAGGGATTATAGGGATTGTGATATCACAGGCGGGTTCCACGTGCCCTTCCTAAAGAATGAAATCTACGTGACCATTGATGAGTTGCCTGCTACAAGATTGGCGATGCTTTCGCCATCAGCGATTAGGAATTTTGGATCGATGTAAGTAGATTCACTTACCATGTGTCTCATGCAATGATGCCTAAGGAGTGAAGAAAGTGTTCGCTAGTTTTAAATGTATTACGGGGTGGATTACTAATGCGCTTGTAAGATGCACGTGTTTTATTTCAACGTAGATGTTATGATTTTAAGGAAAGTTGCTCGTGATTAAAGGAAAGGGCCGGTGACATTTGAAGGAGGATTTATGGTAAGGCCGATGTAATTAATACGCTTATCCACTTGTGGTAAATCAAAGTTGCGATATGTGGACAGCATACGTGATTCCTTTGTGGTACGTATGACATAGTGGGCCCTTATTGCGTGTTGGCGATTATGTCGGCCCCCCATTTTGAAGATGGTGGGTGATGATTTGATCAAACTGAGGATCAGCGACTCAAATTTAAATATATATCAAATTATGGTTGGAGCCCTTCATGTAGCCCGCAAGTAGGCTTTAATGGTGGATGAAACATCTACTGGCAGGATTTGATTGACATAAAATCAATTTACTCATCTCATTTGTATCACAAAGCATCCAAGTATTTCATGAAAATAATTTCAAAGCCAAAGGTGATGCGAGCAAAATTGCGGTAAAAGTGAGTTTAATCGCGAAAAAAAACCCATGAGTTAATTTTCTACTTCCCGGTCATTCTACACCTAAATTTGGGAAGGGGGTCTGCTATAGCATCCTTTGAGTTCATTGAAATATTTTGTTAGGGCTGTTGTTTAATCATAAATTGTGGGGAATTCGGGGTATTTTTTGCCTACATGTTTCCCACTATCCTACTAACAACAGTCATAGCCATGAAGTGTAACATTGTAGTGAGGCCCTAGTTTGACTAAATGGCACAGCCAAGTAACTTTTCGGCAAAATTCAGTCATTTGAAAAGAAACTTATGCGATGATTTCATAGATACATTTCATTATCAACAAATGAGAGAAGGAAGGTTTGGTGTTGATGCAGGAAAATCCTAGGGGTTGGTGTGTAATAATTCCAACATTGTTGATGCTAGGGTTCTACTAGGAGGCTTAGAGGAAATGTTCAAATTATGGTATGGACGAAAATTTTCCTCATCCTTTTTCAAATGGATGGAGAATGCGATATGGGAAAGTTAGTTGTTAGAATGTGTTCACGATGTGGACTTACTTAGGTAGGGTCTAGACCTGACCCTATCACCGCAGTGTCAGAATAATGATGGAGGTTCCTATTAGAAGTGTGAGATGTTATCCAACAGAATTTTGATTTGAGTGAGCCAAGTGACAGCTCCTATTAATCTTGAAGAAATGAAGCAAGAGTATACAAAATTGAAATCTCTTTTTAGGGTTAAGTTTCTTCCACCTCGCCGGTATTGGCATGGTATGATGGTTTATTGGTGGCATTGTTGTTCTTGCCACCAAGTTTCAAACCCCGTTGGGGTGGTATTGTTGAATGGTTGTATCCGATTCATAGCTCCGGTCAAAAGCGTTTACCCCTTGAAAAAAAAAAGTTTCTTCCACCTCATCTAGTTAAGGCAGGGGGTTCACAATTTCACATCATCCATAGTGACCAGGAATGCTTCAGATTGAATTGTTTTGGAAAGCCTTTCCTGGCTACTTTCTATTCATTATGTTAGATTTTGGGTTTCAGCCCTTGTGCAATAATGTCGATTGCATACATGTTCATGGGGGTGCAAATACAACACCCTAACTTCTCTGTAACATATGACTTTTCTTCTTTTTTGGTGGAGAGAATAGATGAAGGACTATCAAAACTACATAATGGTGATACTAGTACTCAATTCTTTTGGTATTCCATGTTGATGCATATGTTCTTATTTAGGAATGTTGATTTCTTTGTTGAGAAGATGAACTTAAGACAATCAATTAATGGAGAAAGATTGTTAGTATAGATATGGGCTGCAGATTTGTCATGTAATAAGGAAAGCACCAGTTATGTGCAATTTGATAATTGTTTTGCTCCAAGATTGAGGGCTAGATTGATGGTAAATGTACCTAGGATCCCTGAAGAAGTGCATGATTTCCTTAGGCCGAAGGAGAGGAAACCAGAATTGAGGGTTTTACATAACTAGGGTGAAATTATCCCATATCCAGTCAGCACTATCCTGAGAATATATGGATTTCAAGGAACCCCTCACATACTGCCATACAATGTGCCACCAAGACTAAGGTTTGTAGAAGTTATGTGGCAGATGGGGTGTATTCATGAAGATAACCTAACTAGAAAGGTGAAGGGAACATTATTCCCTGATTATACAGTAGTGTCTGACTTTACATTTTCAAAGGGAGGCTGGACACATTTTGACAAATTATTTGTTGATTACCATTTGAGATTTGGTCCAAGGAGACAACATGATCTTGAAGGTTTCTTTTCTTTTTTCAGACAAAGAATAAAAGGTGGAAAATTTACACATGAGTTCAATTTCCCTGAGGACTTGATCAGGAATGAATTTGATTTAAATAGACAGGAATTGAACAAGGAAAAGTGGATAGCTTTTAGTAAGCTACTGGATATTGTGCATGAAATGGATCCAACGTATGATGCATTGATGGAATTCACTCCATACCACAAGAGAATTGATTTTTTTAATGAATAATTTCAAGGAGATAATGGACACCTTGACAACCAAAAAGATAAATTTAAGGCTAAGTTTGGATATGCAAGGACAAAGTGATATGCCAATTGAAACAAGGTCAGTATGTCAGCCTACAGAAAGGTGGCCCATCTAGAGGAGGAAAAGGGATACGACCAGTGATGAGGAAGAAGTAGACAGAAAAGGGAAGAAAATAATGAAGGCGCCTTCACGACTAGGCCCAAAATTCAAAGTACTTGGGGCTGTCAAAATCATTGAATTAAAATCTTGACCAGAGCGCAGTCCCCCATCACCACCACCTTAGCCAAGCCCTAAGAGGAAAAGAACTGATCACCTACCTGAGGATCTCATAGATGAAATTATTGTTACTGATCAAGACATGCAGGTTGGTATGTCGTCCCCTCCTAGGTCAGCTGAATTGGTTCTATCTGATTTGGATATGAAGGATAAAAGTGTGCAGAATGCAAGAATGGAGGCTTGCAAGGAGTTCTTAGATGACAATGCATTTGTAAAGACTCTTGTATTCTTGCAATTGGCATGGAGGATAAAATTTGAGGAATATCAAAATAAATGCAAAGAGAGAAGAGAACTAAGGCCTGACAGGTCAGATCAGGAGAATGATGAAGAAGTGAAAGCTGAACTAATGGAAGAGTTCAAAAACATCACTCCTGAAGAAGGAAGACAACTAGTGAATTAGGCTGGTGTTTTTATTTTTTCTAAATGGGACATCACAGATTCAGTGGCTTTCAATACCATTATAAAGTCCAAGAATCCTTTTTCAGGATTCTGAAGAAGAAGTTAAGGCAGCATTACAAAACTCTACCTTTAGTGAAGAATATGACACCTTGGCAATTTGGGCATTGGCTCCACAAGGAAAAAAGCCAAACATTGCTGATATTAATCCAAATTTCAAAGGAGGATTAATAATAAAGAGGGCTTCAGAGACTACAACAACCGAAGCCACTAGTTTAACTATCAATGTGGCCAAGTTGGCCCAAAAGACTGCTGAAAGAGAGGAGGCTGAAAGAAAGAGCCTAATAGAGAAGTATAACATTTTAAATGAAGAATATGGTAAAATGCAACAGAGGAATGTTGAGCTGCAAACTGAAGTAGAAAGGTTCAAGTATAGACATACTAGGGAAACATCCAATGCTCCAGGAACCAACACATCACCTCCCACAGCAGGGTCAATGCCTCCTGCTTCTCCAAATGTTTCTACACCAGGGTATCCCATTCAAAATCCTGCTCTTACCCCTTCTCTAGAACAAGTTGATGAATAAACAGAGTGCTCTATTGATCCAACAAAGTGGCAGCTCATGTAGAAAATTGATCAATTACAGACATCACTAAGGGTAAAAGAGGAGGGTTTTCTTTCAAAAGAAAAATAAATTGTTACTATTGTTTTGGAGCATTTAAATGAAAAGGTGGATAATAAACTGGCCTCTATACATTCTTTATATTCTTTGCTATTTGAAGCAATAAAGAATATTGATAGGGATCAGGGGATAGTGATTCCAATAATTCAAAATTGGATCCCTAGGGCAAATGATCTAGATGTTATGAATAAAGTCTCAAGATTTGATGTAAATAATAGGCCCCAATCATTGAAGCCTACTTATATATTAGTTAAATCATTGCAAGTTTTCAGACCTTACCAGATGATCTAAGTAGGAAGATTAGGGAATTGGTAAAGAACTTCAATGATTGGGGTAACACACTTTTACCTGATATAACTTATGAGCAGGAGGAAATCAGAACACTCCAATAATGGCAAGATTAAGCAAGTAAAGTCATCAATAATCAAATAAAAATAATTTGTGATGACTCAAATTATGATTTGTTGGTAAATTGTATGGATAAGATTATTGGTACCAGCTCATTTTTGGAATCTTTTGAAAGAGATGCTAATCAGGTAGCGGTAAAGTATATGCCTTATAGTACAAAGGTAAATGAGGTGATTAATTTTGACTGGCCAACTGACGAAAAATACCAGAGGTGGGTGGCTAAGTATT